>UCOL01003534.1:0-18501 GCA_900474335.1 Ormyrus nitidulus | reverse complement strand
CCCTGCCCCGCTCTCGAATATTGGCTAAAAATGCAAATTGCCGTCCCGACCGGCAGCGGCGCGCGACTTTTCTGGCCGGCCGCCGACGCCTCTGGGCTACTGGCTGTGAAGTAATTGAAAAACACGCGTCATCTCCGCTCGCTCTCGCGGAATTCGCAGAAGCGGCCGCGCTGCAGCGCCTGTCACCTCTGGGCTACTCTTTTTCTCTGCTTTATTGTTTTTTTATTCCCTGCTTGTCGGGGGCTCGGACTCACTCCAGGGCATGAAGTTAATTAAATTTCCTGCTTTTATTGGAATATTGCTCGGTTTTGCTTTGTTTGGACAGGGAGGGGGGGGGTTCTCGATTCGCCCCGAGTGATTCTGGATTTAGAAACGTTTTCGTGCAAGCAGTTTTCATTCTCGGTTTTGGGCGACAAAATGATTAAGGAATTTTGTGAAAATCATTAAATACAGACAAAATATACCAGTTGACATCCACGGATACTTTCGAAAACTGAATTAGCAGCGTCGTATATTAATAATTTCTCACTGTACCTCATAAACGTAATATTTGAGTAACGCAAAGACAAGCCGCCACGCGTAAACCACCTAATTAAATTGAAACTTTCGCCCCCGCGCAAAATCTGTTGAACCCTTCCGCATCGGTCCCGAGGCCGCAGCAAATAAAGGGGGGCGTCCTTAAGCCGGGCGGCAAAATTAACATTCTCTTTCCCTTCGGCTGCGGAGCGTTCGGCCACGTGACGCTAATCTAAGTTTCGAAGCCTCAGCTTTAAGTCGTCAGACGTAGCTAATCTAGCACGCGCCTCCGCCCCCCGAGCTTACACCTCTCTCCTCTCGCAATTGACAAAAGCCGCGCCGGTATCGGCAATTCCATTCCCGCCGCTGTAAGTCCAAATCCCCGCGCGGCAAATCGAGTCGCGCGAATGCAGCGGGCGTCGCAGCCGCCGCCGAAGGCTTTTCTATAAAGCGGCCAGATTGGCTGCGACGGCCCCCGCGACGATGAACGCAGATTGCCCGCGAATCTTGCCGCTAAGTTTTCAGGTCAAGCGTGCACCGACACGTAGCGCAGATTTTTTATTTAGGCTACGTGGGATTGTCGGATTTCGCTGCAGCTTTCAGCTCCCGGGCATATCGCCGAATGTTATTAGAAGATTATTTAAATGAATAAAATGGAATAATTTGCTTTTAAAATTGTATAATGTACTGCTTGAATCAGTGGCTACTTTTTTTTTTTTAATAAATTAGTTGCAGTTCTTCAATAAAAGGCTATTTTTATATCCCTTGCAGGGCAATATTGATTAATTGGATCGGTAAATAAACTCAGTCGAGGCGATTTAATTTAAATAAATAAGAAATAAAGGTACAGAGCGAAGAGCAATATTTTCTCTACCGTATTTTAATTAACCGTATTTTAATGTATTGGAACAAACAAAAACATTGTTCTACTTCCTATCAATAATCCTTTTTGTTTAATTAACAAACAATCAAAAGTTGCGGTACCGACAAACGATACTGTTACCATTGTAATTTTTCACTGTTTCAATATCCTGGTCGGATACCACAACTACCTTCGCGAATGTCGGAAAAACTGACGCAAATTAGCGCTGTACAAGCTCAATGTCATAATAATTATAGCCGGGTTCCGGCCGGTGAAAGGCGAGCTAAATTTTCGAAACACAGCAATCAATCAAGCGGACATATCGCGCGCGCGCGCACGCGAGAGAGAGAGAGAGAGGGAGAGGAGCGATGTGCGCCACGAGTGCGCGTCAATTCAGCGAACTCTTTGATGTCAACGCGTCACTTCCGACTCGATCGACGCCGCTATAATTTACTCGGGTCGTCATTATCTGCAGCCGGCCGATTTCCTAATCGAGGCTGCAGCCCGCATCTGCGCGGGCAACCCTCTGTCCTTTCTTCCTCTCGATACGCGACACTTAATGCGCCCGTCGTCCCCTGCCCTGCGCTGATAATCTGTCGAATTTCAAAATGATTTACGCGGCCGGGCGTTCATTGTCAGTGATGCGAGGTGAATAGAGCTTCGATAGTTTGATGGGAGTCAATGTCTATGCTGCGAGCTGATTAATCTAAATAATTATTGTGTTGTAGGATTATTTGTTAATTGGCTCAGCTGCTGTTAGGTTCGGATTATGTTATTTTGTTAATCAAAGGTAATGCATGCCTGATGCATTTGATGATGTATAATATAGTAGACAAAAGTTTCGAATTTGATGAGAGCATATTCAGTATCTATATATTTTTGAGATTCGTAATTTATCTTACAAGTCTGAGATAATAAAACATAGCTCCTGTTACAACTGGCATTTAAATCTAAAAAGATAATCATCCATTTAGCTGAAATACCGGAAAGTCAAATACCGAAATCAGAAGGTAACGGAAGCAAACAGTAGAAAGAGAGAGAGAGAGAGAGAGAGTAGCAGCGAAAATGTTCTCGAAAGCCCCTAACCTGGCCGGTTTAGCGAGCAAATCCGAGGTAAGACCGGCTGGATCCTCCTATTTTCTGCGCGGCGCTCTCTCTCTCTCTCTCTCTCTCTCTGTCTCTCTGTCCACACTCAGCCCTTTTCCACTCTCGTACGTGCCTTATATACACGCCTGCGAACGCGGCCCGCCTAAGCCCTTTCACACGCAGGCGCCTAACACCCCCGCAAATCTTAATGGATTAATTTTATAATTGGCTCGTCTTGTAATTGAAGCCCCAGCGCACGATCTGCAAGCTCTACCTCCGCCGGTTGCTCGGCAAATATTGCAAGGCAGCGGGCGGGAAATCCCAGGTACGCTAAATCACCGCTTTTTAACGCTGATAACATCCGAGAGCGAACTCTGAAGAGTTTTGAGCCTTGCCGCACTGCTCTCTAATGCTGATCAAATATTACCGGCGATTTGCAACATTGATACGTTGGTTACTGGTTCGATAAGTAGTAAATCGTTAATTATTAATGTAATATTCACTGTAATATACATGGAGTAGGCACTCGTATGATTTTCATAGCAGTAATGCTTAATAGGCCTGGATTTAGTTGATGGGTACATTTGTTGCAAGCATTTACTGGAACGATAGAAATTTAAATACAGATAATTGAAATCCCCGACGTTTATAAGTTGATAGCCAAGTGCGAATGTCGGTTGGCCAGATTCCAATCCGACCGAGCGACCCGCCCCCTTTTCCTCTTTCAACAAGTGAATACGTACTCTAATGCTTTTGTTTTATTCTGTGTTGCAGGTAGGTCAAGTAAAAGCACATTTACCCTCACTTTTAGCACGTGAAAGTGGACGCGGTAGAAATTAAGGAGAAGAGCGTCGACCAGGAAGAAGACAAGATGATGATGGCAAACTTACCCCCTGTTATGCTTCCCACCCTGCATGACTACGGAATGCTGGCGCCGACCCTCGGAATAAAGGTAAATCTTGTAATTTTAGTTTAAATAGGTCTTTGGGCTCGATTCCACTGGGGACTAGTAAGTACTGTGGATTTAAACTCTTGCTCACATGAATTAGATCTCACCATTACCATAGATAAGCATAAGTTTCAAAAAATTAGATTCACCCTAATTGAAAATTTAACGTATCTACTCCCATCAAATATCCGAACCGGTGGTATTTTGCTTACGTTCAAGTCATTGATGAAATGAATGAAAGAATTCAAGTGAAATAAAAAACTTTATTTAAAATTCTTATATTTCTGCAATCTCGTAAGTTGTGCCAAGAATCAGATCAAAGATTCAGGTAAGGGTCTCACTTCTCCCTTCATTGTTTCATGCGTCGCATTTTCGGTAGAGGTACCGTATTGAATATGTATTTATGCCCTTTGTACCAGGACGACAATCGAAGCGGCGAGATACATATTTCATCGCATGTTACTGATTGTTTGTCTTTGTGCTGCACTTTTTCGTTTGCAGTGCGGATAAAATGGGTTAAAATAATCTCGTAGACGTACTGACCTTTTGTTTTTATTTACCAAAATTTTAAAAACTGCAACTACGTTAATAAAAGTAATTATTACAACAAACGACTGACATAAACAGAACATATTTTCCTCTTGTCAACAGCCTGTATTCTCACTCGACACATATTTCTGCGGTTTTCCTGCTCATCCCGGCGCCTCCCTACTTTTTTGGCCGGCTGGGGTGCAACCCTGAGAAATTAATTAAAATTCCTCTGTAAACATTCAACGGATCTCTCTATCCGGCCTCCCTGTAGATAATTTACCACTCCATTTTGCTATGGAGTTGCTATATAACCGGACGAATTCCAGAGATTGCTGAATTGATTTTTCTACGCCGTATTTCACGGTACTCGTTCCGTCGTTATTTGCATGGCATCTTAAACATTTTTATACTACCCAACCCTATTTTGAATTTACAAATTTACTGTATTTATCGTAAAAGAGATTTGAAAAGAAATTTGTTGACCGTTTGCCTTTACTTTCAATTTTTAGGCAATAATTAAATTACTATAATAAAAGTGTTCAATACTCAAGCGTCAATATTCACCCTCTAAATCTCCCTCTCCTGGTATCTACATAGCAATTATTTCCGTAACTTAACGGCTTCGATCAGCGATCGCGGAGTTTAGCTCCATCGGCGACTTTTACAAAAAAAAAGGAAGGACTTAGAAAAAAGAGGAGGAGACACTTTCTGAACTCGAAAGGCAATTAAGCTCCAATGGTTCCTCGCGCCTCTTCGGCTCCGGTTATAATTAAAAAGATCCTCCCCCTCGCCGGCAGAAAAGACACCGTCAGCCTCGTGAAAAATGGTAAAAAGGTAAAGAATATTCTCCAACTTAGGCTCCTCCTTCATCTTCTTCTCTTGCCTCCTTTATTTCGCCCCCGCAGAGCCTCATTGTGCGCGGCGCGTCATTACGTAACGTTTAAAACGCGAAATGCAAAGCGGCGCGCGCGGCCCCTAGAGTTTTCTTTTATAAAAGTAGCCCCGCCGAACAAAAAACTGAATAGCATTAAGCTGCTTATAATGTATTGCCTTAATTTCAATACACAATGCCGGGGGCAAAAAGTTGCTCCGAGCCGTGTATTAAACGCTCAGGTGGCCGCCTTATATACGGCTGGCAGAACTCCTCGAACGACGGTTTGACTGATGCGCGGCCTCCTTTCACGCAGATAAAACGCTGATTTCGTCTTCATTTTTTTCCCGGGGCTATTCTCCATCCTGCACCTTTCAATCATCGCTTTCGCCTACGCAATATCCCCTCTCCACCTTATTTTTTTTTCCTTTCGCGCGGCCCTTTGAGCGAGGACTTCATTGGAAAGCTTTTACGCGATGGTTTTCTTCTTATCGCCGAGTGACCGGGCGCTTTTCTTTCTGAGCAAAGAGAAATTAATGACTGCCGCCGTACTCGCAGTCGAATTTTTCTTTGGCCTGTTTAGACTGTGGAAAAGCTGCTTCGCTAATTTTTTCGTGTCCTCGATTATTATGCTTGCTTTTTTCAAGGTGATTAATAGGGCATTTTCATATTTTAACACAAAGACAAGCGAATGTCGGAACTGATTTTGAGTAATACTACTTGCGAGTTGAACGAAGCGCTAAAGTATCTCCTGATTAGTTTCTGCAAGCTTATCAAAGAATAAGCTTTATAGAAGGCGTCCTTTTTAATAAACGTTTCGAAAATAATATTGCTAAACCCGGCAATGTATGAAATATTAATCCTTATACATGATAACAGTACAAAGAAAATTTCATTTGACCGACTTTTGCGCTACTTGAAAGTCTTTAATTTTCCCCCGTTGAAAATTCACTTTGAAACTCGCAGAAAAATACTTTGAGCTCGCGCGCAAAAATTGGCAAAAGTACATTTAAAATTCCGTAAATAGAATCCAAGAGTAGACCTTGGAGTTTTCCTCGCTCGCTTCGCGCGTCGCTCAGATTGAATAAGATTACGGGGAGCCGCGAAAAAATTCATCATCCATCCGAAAAGCGAAATCCCTAAAACATTCGCTCCTCTCCCTGCTCTCGCGAAATAATTATTCAAAGCAAACAGTCGACGGCGCCGCAGTGGGCAAAGAGGAAAAGCGCGCGAAACAGAGTCCTCTCCCGATAATGGGGGGGCCGTGCGGATGTAACCGTGAGGTGTGCTTGACGCGCACGAGCTGGCCCATTAAAAAAATAGCAATTTCACGGAGCGACGCGCCGCGAGTATATTTTCATTGCATTAATCGAGGCCGCCACCCGGGCTATTGCTTTTTCAGCTAGACTGCTCGACGTCGATTTTTGGCGGGCTCCGCGCGCGCCCCGAGCGTTTTGGTTTCTGGACCTGTTAACTTCGTACTTAGATATTGAAAACGTGTACGCGCGCCCGGCGAATTTGATTATTTACAGCGACATTTTCGGAGCTTTTGTAGCTGAAAGCCGGAAATAATTGATGGGCTTTTCAATCGCAGAATAGGCAGCGCAGCGGGGAATTTACTTTCGATGGAAGAGAAAACTTTTAGTAGTTGGTAGTTTATTGGGAGGTTTTAAGTTACAATTAAACCACATTAACTCTCTCCAGTGTCAATGATCTGTGATTTTAGTAAAAGATATTTCTAATCACGGCTAATGCTTAAAAGCTATATATTTTTTTTCGATTTAATAATTTAATGTAGATTATGCGTGAAACAACGACCTTTCAATGGGGAATTTGTTTTAGGCAATGCTTACTTTACTTTAAAATCCAATTTTAGCTAAATACTCGAAATATTAGCTCCGTTCCTTTTCTCCGCCCACAGTGCTAAAAGCTGTTACAGATCCCGGCATCCCCGAAAACTAAAAAATCGTTCCATTTCCTCAAGTGGCCCTTCCAATTTCCAGCCGCTCCCCCCAGTAATGTCCAAGCAGCTAAGAAAAGCCCGGGTTAATCCGTTAGCTTTTGACGCGAGCCACGCGAGCAGCTTATCCTCGAGCCTTGGCGCGGACAGAAGCGCGCCTCGACACAAACGCTCGTTTGGCCCACCACACTCGGTGCGTAAGCGCAAATGCGCGCACTTGGCCAAACAGACGGACGGACACACGCGCGCGCGCGCCCGCGTGCGATCTCTCATTCCCCGCGGGGGGGCCGGACCTTCGTTTGCATACGCAAACAGAGGAATTAGGAGCAGACATGTAACGCCTTCGGCCCGCCGGCAGGACGGCTTTATTGCTCCGTTATTGCCCTTTGTGGCCCAGACGGAGAACAATGCGCGCCGACTGCCTGAATCGCGATCGATGCGCTATGCCGCCCGCTGCCTCCAAGATTCTCCCGCGGGCTTTTACTGATTCGAGCTTTTTCCGGAAGGAAGCGGCTCGTAAGCGAGCTAATCCGCGGCTAAATTTTGAAATGCCGCTTTTAGTATTTTCAATCGTGAAAGCGCGATTCTGTACGATTTACTATACCGAGTTGGGTTGATAAACAAAGGTAGAATTACCGCTTGAACGAAATCTGTCGATACATCGACTGAGCTCCAATCTACATATTCATCCGATCCGCAAGAGCCCGGCGCACAAAGGCGCCAAGCAGCTCATCCAGCAAAGCGGCAGCCTCAAAAATCCCGCGGAAGGAACAAAGCCGGCAGCCGCGACTAAGATACTTGGAAAGAAAGTTGGGCGCCAGCATGAACTTCCGAGTGTATATCGCGCGAGCGGATCATCAAGAAATTTCAATTTAATAACGCCCCCATCCCCGGGGCCAAATCTAACCCCAGTGGCCTACTCTCCTCTTATCATAATCCGCAGGGTTTGCTCGCGGGGAAGAAGTTGGCGGCGGCGGCGGCGGCGGCGGCGGCGGCGGCGGCGGAGAGTGAGTTTGTTCGAAAAATTCTCGAGAAGAAAAGGATGACGCTGCTGGCTGGCTGGCGGGCTTATTTGAATTTTCACGATGCACGCAGCCGCGAAACTGCCGGCGCCCATTGAATATTCCATAAATAAATCGGCGTTTAATAGAAAATCGGAGGGGGGAACCGGCGAACGGGAGAGTCGCCTCATCACTCACTGTCACGGCGCGGATACGCGCGCGCAGCCATCTCAATAATATTCAGTTTATAAACATTGACTAGCTCTCTTATTACGGGTCCTGCGGCCGTCTCTTCTCGATTATTTTCGGAGGGCTTGTATTAAGTGTCTTTCGGGGAGCGTTTACTTCATCATTTTTCTCGAGCGAGGGACAGTGACAGTGTTTTTATTAGACTTTTTATGCGCCCAGGGGCGACGGGTATCGGAGCCCCGAGATGAAGGATTTAGGGTGTAATGTAGCTCGTGGAATTTCAATTTAAGAAGCATCGTTCATTTGTTGATTTAGTATTTCACTGAAAGATCATTTGTGCAATTGTTTACAGCTGGAAAAAAACTTACGAGAAGTGGGTTAAGACGATAAAACAGGAGGCAAGCGAACGAGAATCACAGTATAAAACAATTTTAATATGAAACTTTTAAAATCCTTCTTCCTTCCCTGTATAAATATTTAATTTTGAAATTCTTGAAAATAATGATTATTTACTGAAACTTCCCCTTTAAAGTCGAAAATGACAGAAGCTATAGAATTAAAAGACCTTGTTAAACAAGACAAAAGAACATTAGCCAGCAATCTCGGCCGTAAAAACCGACTACACTCCTAACTCTCGGAAAAGACATAACCCCGGAATCGGCATAATAGACACCAATAAGCATAAGCCGAAATTCTTTTCAAGCTCCCATTCCGAGTCGGCCGTAACAATTAGCCGATGCGCCTCGGCCGTTTTTCCGCCGTTTTATTCCCGCGGCTCCTCCTCTCGACTTCAATTAAGCAAATGTAGCCGAAGGCCTAAAGCCCTCGCAATTTCGCGCGCGGAAAATTAAAAATCGGCATAATCACCGGCTGCTGCTTCGCACGGCGCTTTTACGCCTCCGGGGCCACCGATCGAAAGATAACAGGCGTCGGGCCCGCTAAGTGTAGCACTTGCAATTGAGCGAGAATGTTTAATACGGGCTCCTGAGATTTCAGTTTCAAGTAATTATAGCGCGAAATTAGAAAGTCGATAGATTAATGCGCGATAACTCGTCGGGGCGCGGTTCGAATTTTTGAAGATTTTCATTTTTCTACAGTGTGCAATGTCGTTTGAAAAGCAATTCATTCCACTTTTTTGAAGTAAATAATTGCACGTATTTTTCGAGCGAGCGGATATAAATTTTTAACAGTTCGTATATAATTGAAGCAAAAACTAACTGGTTGGGTTATTTTTTAAAAAACTTGTATAAGCGTTCTTGCAACTTCGGCTCTCGCCGCAAAGAGTGAAAAACTCGAAAAAACAGCCGAGGAGACAAACACAAACAATTCCGCATTACCGTGTCTACGCACATTGTAACGGGGAATCGCAGCCTCAATACCAGCAGCTGTCGTTAATTAAAGAGGAAGCGCGCCGGGAAAAAGTCTTGTGAAAAATAGCAACAAAAAGCTCCCCCGGAAAAGAAAGCCCCCCCACAGCTTGGCCATTTTATTAGCCGAGTCGCCGTGCTGCAGAGAGGCCGCCGGGGCTAAAACAATAACCATTGTTGGACTCTCGCGGCGCTCGCAGCGCTCGGACTTGGCCGGTCCCCGTTTTTGTGTTTGCCTCGGCTCGGCGAAAAAAGGTGGACGCGAGCGAGAGAGCGCAGGGTTTTACGCACCGAGTGGCTCTCTGCCGCTGCCGCTTTAAATGCATTCAGCTTTTTAATTACATGGAAAGCTCGCGCGCGGGGCTTTTTATCTCGGCGCGAGAGGCCAATATTTCGGAGCGCGATTTACGATTTCCATGGAAATGGGAAACGATCGCCGCCGCCGCGAGATTTAGAGGTCGAGGCAATATCCTGACGGAGAGCTCTGGCGCTTCTTGCGAGGCCGCGCCGTCATGTGGATTGATCGCCCGGCCATACTTTTCCGGCACGTCGAGATACCGCTATTGTCCGATGCCGGCGAGGCGCCGCGGGGTTATTGAATAATAAGCGCGAGCTTTGTTGAGTGTGGCTGTGCTTTTCCCGATTCCCGATACTTTATGAAACAAGACAATTTTATAGTCAAAAGCGAGGCCTGGCTTTTTTAGGCGAAAGCTATTTCATAGTTTAGATTCGTTTAGATTTTATTGGAAAGGATGCTTGTGATGCTGATGATCGTTTGGGAATCAAAATTTCAATTGCTTAATTAATATCAGTAATACAGCATTATTACCATTTAATTTAATTATAAAGTGTCAATCGCATTTTCTAGTCCATTTCGTGTTCACGTAAGTAACAATAAAAAATTCAAAGAACTCAGCGAGTCTCCTTCCCGCACTTAATCATTCCTCTCTCTCCGCCCTCAAAAGAACCTCCTCGAGCACATCATCCACCTTCCGGTCGAATTCCACGACGCACTCGAAATTCCTTCAATTTAAACGAGCTCTCGTCCCAGGCCTTACCCCTCGCTCCCCGAATCTCGGTCCCTCCTTTAATTTTTACGAGAGAATCTTAGAAATCGAAGCGTAAACCAAACGTCTGACCACGAGAATGTGGATGCGGGGCGGCAGGAAGATAAAGGGGGGGGCGGGGCACACAGGTCCGCAGTCGGTCCTTGCGGCCGTTTGTGCTTTCAATCAGGCCGATTCAGTGCACTAAAGCGCGATGTCTCCTCATTAGCGGAAGTGCTCCTCGCCTACTGCAATTAATCAGATTGTCTTTGGTGCCTTGGATCCTTATTAAATGCGATTTAGATTACGATTATGCCCCGTGATCTTGACTATATTCAAGTGTCCTTTCAAGCTTGTTTTCAAAACTAATCAATAGATCTTTCACAGCTAATAAATATCGGCTTTGAAAGCAGGCAAATTCAGTTATTAGAATTATTGTTCTTTAATTAGTTTGCGTTTGGAAGCTTTAAAGCTAAGTAGCTTATGTATAGATTAATGTGAATTTTCCATTATTTATAGATTTAAAAAAGTTAATGGTTTAATAAAATGCCCATAGTTCTTTAATGACAAATATAATTGCTAACAAAATGAAAATTTTTCAATATTTTTTCCACTTTTATTGAGAAGTATGCTTCAGGATTATAAAACAGAGACGGCCCAGCGGAGTATAACGCGAAGCTAAGCTTTTTCATTAAATAACGACACATTTTTGCAGATCTGCGCCGAACTCAAATATTTGACATTTAGCGTGGTTTTAGCCGGATTGTTCATTTTGATTAATTAATAAGTGGCTGACGATTTTTTCGCTTGTCATCAGAAATTTTTACTTAATTAAAATAACCCGTCCTCGTAAAAATTTCATCTCTCGCATTCGTTGTTTTTTTTCCTCCGCGTGACGAGTTCGAGCATCAAATATTAGTCGTCATTTCAATATACGCGATCTAGAGTGCCACCTTTTCAACTCGCTTCCTGCGCGGCCAAATCCTTTCTCTCTGTCGGCTTCCTCTCCCTCTCCCTCCCCCGATCCCTTCTCTATCTTGTAATTAAACTAATTGACTCCCCGGGCTTTATGACATTTTCGCGTCGACGCACTGGCTCCTCTGTAAGCTATTAGCTAAATGTAATCTATCCAAACACTCGACGACGTTCGCTTTGTTCCCGAAAATTTTTTCGATTCTGCCCCGACTATTTTAATTGGCTTCGATTTTTCCTAGATTCAAAGTTCAATTGATATCTACGAGCGAAATGTATTTTTTTTTTCAATTTTCAAATTTAAAAGCTTTAAGTGATATTCTCGGTAACATTCCATTATTGAAAAAGTTGTATCTTGCTTATACTACAAATGGAAGCGCGATTGATTGAAACTTGTATTGCAATTTACATTTACATAGTAGGTATGCTAATTTCTAGACATTCATACGATCAATTTAGAAATATATTCTAAATTAATGTCGAAAGGCCCGGACGCAGCAAATTTGAAACACAGCGTCGTGTAATTTAAACCCATGTTCTTCACGCTAAAGTGCACTCGCGAAAATATCCAATATTACTCTCGAAAATTTTGTTAGCCAAAATGGTAACCCGCAGAGTTGATAAACTAAATTTGTTTCGTCCGCGACAAAGGTTTATCAAAATATAAATGAATCAGGTCCTCATTGGCAACGTATTTGTCCGAAAATGTTATAAATTTGTCGCCTGATCAGATTTATCAACGATTTCGTCCAGCGTCAATCAGGTAAAGTGGAAGGCACATCGATCCTCTCTTTCGGTCGCGAGTGAGCTTTTTACTTTATTTTTCCCTACCTCTGCAACGTTGAACGCACATCGTGCGATGGACAACTGCTTAAAGCAGAGCGCAAACGTAGCGAAATGCGAGTAAAATGGCTCGAGACCGAGCAAATTACTCTCAATAGCGCAAACGCCACTCATCCAGAGATCTGGCCTCGCTCTGCGCGCGTTTCCGTATATTATCAATGCGCGGCACCGCCGACTCTCCAATTCGGGCTTTTTAAACTCCCGCTGCCGGGAAAATCGAAATCTATTAGGCTGGCCGGCCGCTTGATGGGCTGATTAATGTATCGGTGACCGGTAATTGAAGTGCCACCTGTCAAAATCTCTGCCCCTGCGTTTGTGCACGTGCATAGTTTGCGCGCTGATTGCGTACACGCGCGAGATATATAAAGCAAGTGCTTGTATTCGAAATTCGGGAAGGGAGCAGCGGCTGGATTGTCGGAGCGTTGTGCGCGATGCGTCGCTTTGTGATTATTGGAAGATTTAGAACGTTAAGATAATGAGGAGATTAAAAGTGCTTTCGAAAGTAATGGAGTAAATCCCTTTTAGAAAATTGCGCGGAGAAATGAATATTTAAAGTACAACATCGCTCACATCGTTACTTTTACGTAACGCGCTTTACCACAAAGAGTTAATAATCGCAATTCCCTCTTCTCTTCGAACAAAATAAATGAATAGTTAACTGCAAGAGAGCTCGCGCGCGAAGTAAGCAAGCCCCCTCCCCACACACGTGTCATATTCCGACAAAAACACCGACATAATTAATACCTCTCCGCTCAGTCGGCACGAAAGCATCCAGTCATCCTCGCATGAAGTTATTCAATTTATTTCATACGTTATAAATAAGGAAAAGAAACAAGCGCGGCGCGCGTCATTAAGTCCGGGCGCAGTTTTTCCAAAGCCTCCCTGCCCGTCGGCGATGAGCCAGCGTTTATTCGAAAAGATTAAGGGCCGCTCGAAAATTTATCGCGCGGTCAAACGGCTCGGGCCGCGACTCAATTTTCCCCGGTGCTTTTCTGAAAAATTAATGTAGCGGAGGTTCAATGGCCATTTGATTGCGCGACAGCGATGTAAACGATGGCTTTTTAATAAATATAAGCCGGCCGAGGGGAGCGTCGATCGGAATTATTATTGATAAATGCTTTGATGGACTGGGCTCGTTCCTTTCTATTGCGAGTATTGAAACTGATGGAAAATCCATACCTTCTTTGCTTACCGGGCCGCGAGAGCATTGTGTGCCGCCAGGAATCGACTGTTTTTATGTGGGGACGTAAACTTTGGATTAAATGAACTTGGTCGTGTTTCAATTGAAAGTGTACCTTAAGGTTTTATGGCGAGGCGCATTGAAGAAATTGAAAATTCAAACCACTTTTCTGCGAGCTGCAAACGCATTGTGCCGCGAAGCCATTAGCGAAACTGTGAAGTTTCCGGAGAAAGCGAGGAAGAAACGTTTCTAAAATTATACCGTAAAGTTATATATTAAATAAAGGTGAAAAACGAAGAATTTTGGGGAATTCGCTCTTTCGCTTGCTTGCGCGGAGCGCTTAAAAGAACCAAAATGTACTCTTTTCATCCCTGGGCCGCAAAAAAAGCGAGCAGAAAAGTCTTTGTTTCCAGCAGGAAAGTGAAAAAGCGGCCCGGCGAAAACTGAATTCGCTGTACAAGCCGGTTGATGCTGCGCGAAGGAAAAAAGAATGTTTCAATAAAAATCGCACAGAGCGCCCGGGCACTTTCGAAATAAGCTGCGCCGAGTTAAAAGACAAAATTCCATTAACCGCATCGAATTCATCAACGTCCGACTGGGCGTTCATTCTCCACTCTCTCTCTCTCTCTCTCTCTCCTCCACAAGCGAAACTTCGGATACGAAAATCGAAGCCGCGCGCGCGCGCCTTTTGAAACATAAAACCATCATTTCACTTTGGCAAATGGAACTTTTATTCAATACCGCGACGCGATATACGCACACGCGGAAAGCGCGCGTTCACGGTGAAAAAAAAAAGCGTAGTAAGAGAGGACAAAATAAAAGCCGTTCTCCTCTCCTTCGCACTTTTTCCCATTTTCTATTTTCCGATTGAGGGGCTTTTATCGCAGCGAGAAACTAACAGAAAAGTGACACTCCCTCTCTGGGATACGTACACGCGTACGGTATGGGAAAAGGGCTGGGAAAAGTGCAAAAAAGGATATACACCGGCGTTCGAGAGAGAGCGGAGCGTGTCCGTAGGACATTTTCGTTGCGAGTCGATGCAAACACGCGCTCGATAACCGCGCGCCGCGTATCGCCGGAAGCTCGCGAAAGAACCTGCTTATCGGTATCGATGCGCGCAAAGAGAGAGAGAGAGAACGTCTACGCCGAGAGGGAGAAACAGCTGCGCGACGGTCAAACCCGGGAGGGAGGGAGTTGTATTTGCGAAAGTACGTATGACGCCCTCCTACGGGGATCAAGAAAATAGAGAAATGGAAATGAAAAGGCTTTTCCGAGCTTCTGCTTTTAAAGCTCGGTGTGTGTGTGTGTGGTAAATTTTAGAATGAAGGGAATTGCGGTTTCGTTATTTTGTCGTGGAGTTGAAAATGTTCAGTTTACATCGGGCGAAATTGCTAAATTGCAGTAGTTTTCTTTTCTCCTTTTTTTAACTTGAGACACTGTTATTCTAAATTAAAATTTAAATTCAATTTCCCTTTGCACAGTCGCATCGAGTTGAATAACCCGGCAATCTAATATCCCGAATTAAATATATTTTTGCACTCGTATTTTCAGATATTCATCGTCCCGACCGTACAATTCCACATCCTTATAGTCATTAATTACATTACTCCACAATCCTCTCGAGAAGCGTCGTGGCACCTTCAGCCCGAATTAAAAGCCCCTCTAATAATCCCAATAACGAACGAGTCGTCTGGCCTCCTCAATCTTTCCCCGACGAAAGTTGCTCGACCGCGTTTCGAACGGGATCGTATCGAAATACATCCAGCGGCGTATCTTGGCGCGATAGCGGCACGACGCGCTTTGGGTTACGCTCTCGCGACAATTCCATTGTCTCGCGACGTTCCGTTTCCTGCTACTTGCCGCGGCGGGAGTACGCCGCCCTACACTCAGACAATGGCCAGATAAAAAACGTCCGATACGTTAGGCTCATTGTTTACAGCCTCCGAGATGACGCCGGACTGAAAGCGCAAGTGAAATCGCCAGACGGTTTCTTTCGAAGCGGTAATTGATGTCGATTTTTTCGACTTGACGGGTTTAAGATTTTCAGTGGGTCGGTTATTTAATGCGAATTCTGTTATAGTGCTTAATAAAAGAAGTTTCATCGGTATTTAAACAAATAGTTTTATAAAGATCTGAAATTGTCAATTTTTTAGATTATCAATATTTCGAAAAATATTTTTATAAAATATTTTGCACTTTGATTTAATATTAACTATTCAAAGAAACGTTAATCATAGAGTGTTTTTTAACAGTAAAAAAAGTCTGTTGGAAAAAATGACACCATCTAAATGGCACGCTATTCCATCCGGAAGTGAGAAAAGAACGGAATAAAGTCCGACGACGGACCGACATTTCAATTCCCCCGCATTTTACAAATCCATCAGGCCTATACAAGCCTAGCCGCGCGCATCATTCGCTCGTTACCGTAAAGCGGGGGGAAACAAAAGGAAAATCGCGTCGCCAATAACAGCCGCAAAAGCTCTCCGCAATCGTCCAATTCCGCCTTCCCCGCTCTCAAAAACGAGGCGCACTTTCTTCCAGGCTGTTTCCGATAAACGCGCGGGGCGGCCGCGCATCGACTAACACGACGGCCCAATCGCCGCGGAGACTAATTCTCCCCGAGGCCGCAAAATGGGAAATTGAGACCGCGCGCGCGATTTTAGTGCAGCACGTGCGCGACCTAATAACGTTCGCTCCGATTCGCATTACCAAAGCGGCGAACGGAAAAGTTTTGACGTCCGAGGAGCCGCGCGCCTATTTCTTCCTCGTTTGCGACGCCGACACTGTTTAGGAAGCTCCGGGGTAATAAAGCGAAATCTGTCTCGTCTTGGATTTCAGATTTGTTCTCGAGACGGATCGGGGGGCCGGAGACTTTATCTCTCGGGTATTTCGGTGATTTTGAAAAATGCTCGTAGCGAATGCCGGATTTGCAGACGATTCGGATATAAAGCAATTTTCCATGAGCCTTTTTTATTTGCTCATAAGATATCGCGAGTATCGAGACAGTTTGAGGGCTTTTATTTTTATTGGTTTTTTTTTTTTCTCTTCTTACTTGACGGGCATAAAAGCCGTCGCGTGACGTACGTAACCTCGGGGATTAATATCAATGCTTTTTAGGTGAAAGGAGAAGTTTGTTTTCGATTGAAGAGATTAAAGTAATGCTAGCTTGTTTTCGCCGGCACAATATTTTCACCGGCGTATTTTGTTTTACATTTATTTTATCTCCGTCGACTTCTAAAAATCGTCTGGGTTTTCTGCTTATTTAGACGGAGCCGATAACGTTTGACACGTAGGTAATTGCCTTGCTTAAAACACGCTTTTTCCAAAGCGCAGACAGATCCGCTGATTAAAGAATACTGAATTATTCAAAAATTTCCATCCGATAAATCGAAAAACACCAGCCCATTCCCCGCGCGTTTACAGCTTTGGTTTACGTTTCTAAAAATCCAGCAAATAATCCTGAAATTCAAAGGGCAAACAGGGCCTGCCACAACCCTGGTAGAAATCTTAACTATTTTTTGACTAATGAATAGCCAGAAATGCGAATTCTGGTTTATTTTAGGCTATTCGCTGGCTAATAATTTTTTATTTTCGTCACGCTTTTGAAACAGAAGATGGCTGCTTTCTATTTAGTGACTAATTTTAAATAAATTAATAAATATGTTTTTATTATTTAAAAACATAGTTTGAAAAGTTAAAAAATTAGTTTTTAAGAGGTTAATGTTACCGACAGAGGGTAACCCTTAGCCTTCACCACTACCGCATTGTTCACTAACAGGTGCTTAGCCAGAAATTAGAAAGTATAAATTTAGTAATTAGCTTAAAAAAATTAGGTAGTGCTTAATATTTTAACTAGCAGGACTGCTTTATTTTCTACCAGGGAAATAGTAGATTAAATTAAACATTAAAATTTAATAAATAAATATCTAAAAAAAAAAAAAAAAAAAAATTGTTAGTTTTTCCTCGATGTTGATATAAAGGAAAACATTAAACAGTTTAAACTATGCATTTATTGTAATTTTAAGATTTAAGACGTGTGTTCTGATTTAAAAACATTACGTAAATCACGCTCATTTGGTTTAACAGTCGATTTTTCAAAAGTTATTTCTATTTTTAAGAAAATGTGATGTACATTATATAATGATGTTAATGGAGATTAATTCTGGAGAATAATGTTATATATCCTCTTATTTTGAACGACTTTGCATTATTTTACTTTTGTGCAACAACCGGAGACCTATATAACGCTTTTTAACATTTTTAGCTAATTAAATAATAAGTTTTACTGAAAATGCAATCAAAATTTTCACAATGTTCTAAAAAATAAGTAAAATAAAAAAAATAAAAAAATTATGTTAACCAATTAACCTTACAATTTAAAGTTTCTACTAATTTAAAATTACCGAGTCTTTATTATACGTATGTTTATTGACATATATTTTGTAGGTTTCTTAAATTTTCTGTGGAGAAGTAATGCGTAAAATTTAAAATCAAATTAAAATTCAATAATCTTACAAGAAACCCATCCAGGCAATGCCGGAAAATCCAACGGAAAGGATAATACTGGGGATGACGAATTCAGGTTGAACTATAAACCAAGCGGCTAGAGCTATAAAAATGCTCTGACCAACAAAACCGATTATGTTCAAAATTTTTCGTGTCCACGTCGTTGACAAGATCTTCCGTGAGAGCAAGTAATCAGCTGTGAAGCCAGAAAATAACAGCATGACTGTCATTGTTGCGTATGGCAGAGCAGAGTAGATTCCGGCGAGCTCGAGGTCTAAATGTAATACATCTGCAATGAAGGTCAGATTTTGATTTTAAAATTTGTCAAAAAAAAGATCTGTGTAGTTACGATAGTGAATTACCATTCATGAAAATGGGTAATTGAGTCATCATGGTTGAATAACCCCAGGCTTCGACAATATGGGATGAATAAATTGCCCAGACTGGAACTGAACAGAATATTTGCTTCCAAGGATACGTTAATTTCTGCAAAGAAATGTAATTCTTACATCTTGAAGACAGAGTCATACTAATATAGAAAATTCATAAACTAAGAAATAAAAACCGCTGCCAAGTCATTGGCAGTTAGCTTCCTCCTAACTAATTTATTGTTCCATTATTA
>UCOL01003533.1:0-18472 GCA_900474335.1 Ormyrus nitidulus | reverse complement strand
GCACACGGCACACGGCACACGGCACAGTTTCCGCTTAATATAATATAAGATTTATTCTCGTATTATTATTTTATTTTTATATGTTTATTTTAGAATTTAATGAACAACAAATAAAATTTAAATAAGAATTTTGTCATTGGAATATTTAAAGTCCAAAAAACAGAATTTTTGAAACCCCATGCACAAAGCTCGATTTCGCGCAAGCTTGAAAAAAAATCACCTTTTTGTTCAATACAAGAACAAATAGGTGATTTTAACCTGATGTTACCTTTTCACACTATCTTCGTTTTGAAGAAAATTAAATGCAAATTTCAAATAAATTGAATTTTCTCTAGTAATTATTAGCCAAAGAAAAGTAATTTTTTATATTTGATTTGAATTATATAGCTGGAACTAATGTAAGCAAACATAATGCAATAATAATAATAAAACTACAAATGTTCTATGTGATATACATAATCACGATACCATGCATAATTTAAAATCGTTATAAAACAAAAAATAGTACATGAATTGTAAAAATTATTTTTAATTTTGAAAATTTAGTAAAAGACGAAAAAAATAAGCTGTCAATATCATTGAAAAAGGACCAATTATTCAATATTTAACTGAATCGACTAGATTCACTATTGTCAATACCGCGAGTGAGTAAATATATTGAAAACACTGTGCATTATTCGATAAGATAAACCCGTATCGCTTAATAATACGTTAACAAGCCGAGAGATTTGCATCAGCCGACCTCAAGGTCGCCGTAATGTTTTTTCGACTGCTGGAAACAGGAGCTTAAAAGCTCCGCTCCCGATGCTCCCCGCACGAAATTGAATAACGCGATATCCGCAGCCGAACCGGAGGGCAGACGCGTACACTGTAACATCACCGCTCGGTTATCACGCGCAGGCGCGGGGCATCGAGAGAGGAGACAAGTCGCTTAATTACAATAAACTAACGGTCGATCGGGGAAAAAGCGAGAGTGTCGGCGAGCGCGAGGATTATCGGTCGAGCGGATCGGAGGGGTAATAAATTCCGAGTTCGCTCTCGCGGACTTATTTACGCGGAGAGCTGTATGATTATCCAGTCTACGAGCGCGAGATGCAACATATCTGTCGAGAGGAAGAACGGAGATCTGCGAGGAGAGCGCGTCGGTGTATTGTGGGGGGCTTTTTGCGCCTATGGGAGAGGAGTGTCGTGTGCTGTTTTTGTCGCTTCCGCGCGCAAAGATCATTGCGGGAGATTCTCGTACGCGTGCAGGAGGAATGCTGATTATTGATAACGACTCGATTGCGAATAGTGGGCTTCGGTGCATTTGAAAGCGTTTCAGCGTTATTAATGATGTAACGCTTGTTGAAAAGTAATGAAGGTAATTGAACGTAAAACTTTAAGTTTTCAAGTGTTGCTGTTTGCTCTTCTGGTTAATTATTGGTCTGATAAACAATTTCAATTTTTAATTACTGTAATTTCGTTCAGGTTAGCGCCGATAATCAATTGAAATGCATGTCCGGAAATGAAGAACATTCATTTAGGAACTACGTAAAACTGTCTTGAACAGACATTACCATATCCTCAATGCATTCAGGGTATATTAAAACGTAGATGTGTTTTGAATTGAAATAATTTCCATGAATAATAATGAATCATCTGAAATTAAAAAATCTAATCCACACTCTCACAGTGTTATTCAAATACTTAAACGTTCAATGCGAACAAAGTTGATGTGCAAGATTATAAATAAATATATCGTTGATTAAATTATGTTAAATGCGCTAATAGCTTTTTTTTAATTTTATTAATCTCGGTAATCGACAATTATTTAACAATAAATGCAGATAGATAATACGCTTCTAATTCACGCAAATTAAATAAGAGAGAGATAGAGAGAAAGAGAGAGATGGATGAAAATAGAACTAAGATAACGATCGAGAAAGGAAAAAGTCGGAGAGAGAGAGAAAGAGAAATATAGGTGCGAGCGCGCGTAGATCGATAAAAGCGCACGTAATAATGAAACGTGCGCTGGGTCATGGTTCAATTACTGTTGCGTGTTTAATAATGCCCCGGTGAACGCTAAAATCTATCAATTCAGGGTCGGGATAATGCCGAAGCAAACGGGAGAGCGAGAGCTCCGACGTGCTTTTTTGCGCGTGAAAGATGGAAAAATAGCGCATTGTTAATTGGCGCGATTGAAGGATCCGCCAGAGGAGAGAAAGGAGTCGATAGATTGTTTTCTGGAGTAATCGGATTTTTTTTCGTTTAAATGCATCGGCTGATTCTTTTAGAAAAATTGGATGAGTCAAGGTAAAGTTGACTCAGCCGAAATCAGCAAAAAAAATAGAGCGATTGAGTAATGAAATTGAGCTAAAGTTGGAATTTTCTCTATGAAATAAAAAATGTAAATTTCTTTATTTTGAAACGTACAATACAATTTAATGATTCTAGAAACTAACGTGTTTATCGACGAGAACGTCAGCATTGTGCAAGTGTCATTAACGTCACATCCGCCGATATTTAAAAAAAAAAACTGGCATTTTCGAATGCTTCCCATGAAACTCACTCCTCGTGACGTCGTCGAATTCCCGCGCGCGCAACTCCCGCAATTGGTTTCCGACGTCTCGGAACTCGATAGCTCAGCAATCCTCGGCATTTCGCTGTTTGCGCAAAACCGGAAAAGAAAAGCGGATTCATCTTTCTCCCGAGATCGGCTTCCTGGATGCCGGAGCGAGTCGCAAGGACGAGAGCGGCGCAGAGATCGAGCTTCAGGGCCGCCGGCGGCGATTCATCGGCCAGGCACGATATATGCTCTTTGTTTCGCCGCGCCTCCGGGGCGATGCTGCGCGCAAGGCGAGAGGCATATTCCGCTGGATTTTACGGGAGTTTTCGCGACGGACGAGGAGAAAGAGAGAGAGAAAATGACGCGTTATGGATTGTTCTGGCTGTGGCAGTTGATGAGCTCTGCGAGAGATATCTTATCGCTCTTTGTGATGCGAATTTCAAAAGTGGCCTGGGTGAAAGTTTTCTTGCGGATTGACGTTTTGTTTTATTGTTTTTAATATCTGACGATAAAGAAGTACGCGCAGTCTTGCATGGTTTTGAATTCGTCGATTGAAAATATTATAGAATCCTCGGTTGAATCTTTATTAGAAATTTTACTGAAAAATCTGAAACTTTTTCATTTCGAGGATAATTTATCGAGTTTGTAAAAATGAAGGATTATAAGGAAAATGCTGCGTGCAATAAAGTACTTATTCGTGCTTGCGTTAAGAATTATTAATTCGTTTACAGAAAAGGCAAGCTTTACACTCGTTTCAACTATATTCATATATTTAAGTAACTTTTCAAACTTTTATTATTATCAATTTATTAGCGTAATTTATTGTCTTGTGCGCGCAGGCATAAAAAGTGGATGCATTAAGATTTTTTACAACCCCGCTTCGATTTTATAAGGCTCAAAAATTAGCTTATATTAATTAGATACAATATACTTGTAGTATATTGCTGATCAATCCTTTTCCTTTATATGGCATTAAAGGAGCTGCAAATAAAATGTGAATGAAAAATGATTCACGTTCGATTAACGTAACCTAAATTCAAAAGTTACTGCCGAGAGGTCTGTCATAAATTTGTTTAATGAGAAATTTTCCTTACTTTTTGCGCATTCCTCGCGAGATTCAGCGAATTAAATTCTCAAAGCTGTGGAATTTGAATTCGCTTAACGACTTTGTAAAATTATGTTTCGCTTCTAAGAATTGTTAATTATGAATAAAACGATAAATTTCACAAATCCGGGACTCGATCGCTACTCCCAATAAATAAACAGCAGTCGATCTTTCGTGCAATTAAAAATCTCTGACAAAAAGAAAAATAGTAAATAAGTTTTTCAGTAAACTGCATCTCTCGGGTCCGCCGAATAATTTGGCGCGCAGTACAATAATTCTTGAACCGGCCCCGGACGGACTTTTTTTTCTGGCACACGCAAACGCTTAACGGCTGAGACGAAAGTGAAATCGATTTTCTATTAACGAGCGTCTCGCTTCATCGCGCATTCCGCGAGATTGTTTCAAATACCTCCGGGCCGCCGAGGAGAAAGAGAGATCGACGAAAAATTCAGCCAAGACACCGGCAGAAATGAGGCGGTAAAAAAATCTGTATATATCTATATTCATCGAATATAACAAAGCCGGATAATAGAAGTATTCGCGAGTCGCTCGTGCGAAGAGAGAGAATTCTGTAACGCAGCGTAAATTAGCATTTCTTTGCGAGCGTTATTATTTAATACTCGTTCTCTGCACTCCGCGTCGAGCTGGTTAACGAACGTCTGCCAAAAATTTCGGCCGAATACACCGCGATAAAGCAATTCGCCAAGATTCAAACGAGCGAACGGACGACGATCGTGCGGGGGCCCTATAAGCGGATCGACGATAATGACAATGACGACGCGATCGGCCGACTCTCCGCGATGATAGTAATTATTGCATAATAACGCTCGCGCCGCTGCCTCCTCTCGCCGGGTATTACCTACGTGTATATACCGGCTCTCGAGGCTTCGCCGTACGGGCAGACACTAGAGTCGGCCGCCGCCGCGCTCACTTTCCTTTTCCACTGGCCTAGATCATCCTCTCCTCTCTTCCTTTCTCGGCCCGTCGAGCGGGAACTTCGCAGTCGCTGCCACTTGGCTATGCCACTTCGTTTGCGCGCCTTTTTCTTACAGCTGCGTGCGCGCGCACTTTGTTTCAATAGGCCTACGCTCTTGGTTTTTCTTTTTTTTTTTTACTATAGCGTGCTTGCAAAACTGACGGTTTTCGTTGTTTTTTTTTATATTTTACGATTCGAAGCCAGACGCTTCTATTGCTGTTTTAGTAACAACTTGCGCGCTTATAGGATTTTATGCTTTACTGCGGCGCTGAAGCTTCGCGGCTGGAAACTACTTTTCTACAGCATTCGTATTAGGTCTTTGGTTGAACTTTTGAAAAAAAAAACGCATACTTTGTTTCATACGGAAAACTTGAAATAACTCTTTTGAAGTATAAGTATGCATGAAAAGAGATAACGATTATTTTTTTCTCCCGGCAATTACCTTTATAAAACGCAGTATTGTACCAATATTTCAATGCGTGTTTCTGCAATATTGCTGTAATAGTTATTGATGTAAAATATTCTCTCTACCGTAACATAAAATACCTGCAATATTTTTAAATTGTGATAAAATATTTTTTGTAGTGCATTAAATATAATTTACTAAACCACCGCATTTGCTTCTTATAGTAAAGAATTTCCCTGCAAAATAACCGTTCTTAGTGCTAAAACTACTACGTAGAAAACCCCGGTAATCACTCCTCATCATCTTCTTCGCATTCTAAACATCTTATTAAGGCCAACGTCTTGATTACACCTGAATCACTATTAAAATACTGAAAATGTTCTGAATTTTTTAATTTTGCGCAAAAGCGCAGCCTCAAAGCCGCGCGGCTCGTTTCCCCGGTAATGGAGGACAATTTTTCCTTTCCCGGTTCAAGACACAGATATCGTCCGAGCGTCGCGAGGAAACCGTCATTTATCTACTTAAAAGCGAGCCGGAGTGTACCTACTCGAGAGACATCCGCGAAGAGTCGGACGAGTCTCCTTAAAGCTCTGACGTAATTTTCCCGGCGCTTAAAGTAAGCCGACTCTGATTTTGATTCTCATCTCATCTCGAGTGAGGGAAGGAGAGAATCGCTCGGGTTTTGCGCTGAGCGACGTCTATTGGGCTTTTACTTCTTCGCGGTGCAAATGCGGGGAAATTCATTCAAGAGAATCTGATAATGAGCGATACAAGGGGAAAAAGTCATCGTTTGAAGTGTTATAAATTTCAGCGGGTTTGGTTATAAATGACTGCTTACTATATTACTATACTATTTTACGTTGCTTAATTTAAGATGAATAAATTACAAATTTTAAATTTTTAGTTTTTTAAGAATATTATCGAGTGCACTTTACGAACAAGTTACCTTTTTTAATAATATGTTATCTATGCAACTTCATTAAAGTGACAACATCCAAGTTTTGACCGCTTTCTTTATGTATACTTACGCGTGGAGCTAAATCATTTTCTGAAAACCTAGTGCGCCTAATGAAATATTCATAAAATAATAATAACAATGTCGAAATTCACGGTTCGCATATAAGACGATGGTATAATATCCTATTCGTGTCAAGCAAAATCAATCTTTCAACCTACCCGGCGCACACTCAAATGCACTTTGTTTTACTCGGCTTTTCGCAACGAAACTCATCAAATGCAAAGCAAATCGCGCCTGCTTTGCTACTTCTGCGGGAGCGCATTCGAAAATTACCGAACAACAGAATACGCGCCGACCGGCGAGGCTCGGTATGCTTTTAAGTGACACGTTACCGGTAACAAGCGTAATTTAAGAGAAACACACTGCTTTGAAACCGCGGTGTGAAAAAAAGAAAAGCTACTTTTTTAAAGCGTCGTTTTAGAAACTGTGTTAACCTGCAGGAAAAAAATGTTTCCTCTTGAATAAGAATGCAGGCGGTTAAATAAATAAATGTCTTTTACTACTTTTACTTAATAGCGCATTAATTCGTTAAATTTAACAATATTGATTTTCTTTCTACGAAGTTATTACTTATTTTAATTATTTGAAGTTCTAAAGTTTAAGATATGAACAAATAGTACGAATATTGCATTCATTTTACCGAATTTTTCGTTAAGAATAACCTCGTGCCTTCCTTTTTTCGGTGTTTCAAACTCTTTATCTTCTACGACTATTGTAATGTAGGTCAGATAGATAGGGAAAAGTAAGAAACGTAGTAATAGGGGAAAGAACTTTTCGAGACATCCATTCGGTATCTTAAAAGATAAACGCAGTTTCATCGAAGCGTCAATCGTGCCATAAAAGTTTGGGTTTCCCGCGTAAACGATATACGTCATTATATTTTACTAAAAAAAAAAAAAAAAAAAAAAAATTGGAAAAATGTTGATTACCTTATACGTTATAGAGATAAATTTATTATTCNTACTTTAAAATGTAGAATTTAAATGTGAATTTCTTAAAAAAACAGTATTTTTTTAGTAAATTATTATCTCGTTTTCCTTAAAATATTAAGTTCCTGTACGTTTAAAATCCACGATGTAAGATTATAAATAATATTTTGAAAAAATTGTAACTTCTAAAAATTCTATTCCTTTTAACGTCACAAGTATTCAGTAGTAAAAAGAGGAAATGGAGCATAAGCAATTATAAAAGACGAAAGAAAATCTATCACGATGCATTGGCATGAACCCTAATACTGCGTTTTAATAGCCTTCCAGTTCGATCTCGTTTCCTGAGGAAAAAGATAAGAACTTGCACGATTTAATGTATTTAATTGATGTGCCACAGTATTTCCACTTGTAAAACATTTGGGAGACTGATCTTATTAAAAAAACAAAGTTTATTTAAGAGTTTAGTATCTAAAAAGCTAAAAATAAGTATGACTGATGCAATTTTTATACAATTTTAATATATATACAATTTATAATTTATTTAAAGTTTCAATATTAATCAATGTAATGATAAGCAATTCAAATAATTATTTTAGAATAATTTAATTTAGCAGTAATAATTATATTAAAAATTATTTTTGCGCTCGCCGTAGAAAAATAGTAAATCTAAAAGTTCCTTGAAAGTTTATCGGATTTAATTTTCCAAAGTCATCTGATAATTTTTTACTTGAACGCGCTCAAAATGACTGTAAAAATAAATTGTTAATCAGCCAGTAAAAAGAGAAAGACGAGTGAAAGTTATGTATTCAAACAGATCAGCTATTTCATCGTTCACAAAATAATGCATTATCAAATAAACGGTTTTGACCCTCGACTTTCTTTACCAGTGATTAGTAAGAACGCGTGACTTGCCGTACTTATCAGTAATTGAAAAAAAAAGCCAATACGTGATCCACGGAAAACGGGCTCGTGTAACTTCTGCTAACTCATTCTGGTAGTTCCCAAAAAGTATTCCGATAAAACTATCTACTCGTACTTCTCCATTATGCGTCGCCTTCAACTGTTGAGAAAAAAAAATGTTCTTGTGGTATAACGATGACGAGATATTTCCTTAATTTTTTAACATATCGTTTTATCCGCGTTCTAATTAAAAATACATTTTTTAAATAAAGTGCAGACAACTATAAGAATCTATTGGAGAGTATAATTAATTAATAGATAGTGATTATGAGTAGAAAATTTAGAAACTCCATGGTAAATTGTATTTCTTATGTTTTTTTTCTGACATCTATCTTCATTTTATCAGCTGCTTTAAATATAAGGTATTGGATGAGTTATTTATAGCTTTGTAGTTTTCGAATGTGATTTTTCTCGTACAAATACTTGATATGAAAGATTTATTAATACACTTTACTTGCTACGCATGAATTTTTATTGTACCCTGTATACAAAAATATAATCTAGGCATAATAAAAATATTCTAGAAAAACTTACATAGATTATATAGTTTACCCAGACATTAAAAAAAAATAATAATCCTCCTTAAGATTACGACTTCACCGCTTTAGATAAAATTTGAAGTTCTTATTTGATTAGATGTTATAACCACGTTTTTTTTAACACTTCCACAATTAAAACTCTTATTTTCAAATCCACATTCTAGCCGAGTCTCTGCGTCGATAGATGATAGACCGCCCTAAATCAGTCTATTAAAAATTTGCAAAGCAAAGCACAAAGAGGCATAAAAGACGTAAACATAAATAATCGCAGATATACGCGCTGCAACGATAGGCGCAAAGAAAAGGCTCGGCCTCAAAGGCGTGTCGCGCTGTTGTCAAATTAACGGGCCGCGCGTAAATTACAGAGGTACGCCTTTGGCGCATACACATATACATATATATCCGTATACACAGACCCCAGACGCCGTTTCCCCGGCTGATTTACGGCTCTGCGATCCCTGCATTTTGTCAACCGCGGCGCGCACTTTAACCGGGGCCCACGTCCTAAGTAAAAATTACTTCATTACGACTCTGCGGATTATCGACTTCGCGGCTTTCCGAGAATGTTTATTGAGGATTTATTGCCGCGAGTTCGAGCGCGGATGATATTTCATCGTTAGGACGCTTGCGATATTTACGCGGGGGGTGATAAATTCAATATTGGCAAATTGCTGTTTCTTGCGGCGTTAATTGTTAAGAGCTGTTTACTTCGGAGGCTGGAATTTTTGTCAAGTTATTAAATGAAAGAAAAGCGCTGGAAATGGTTTGCTTTGGAATTTGATAACGCTTATCTACTTATACGCATATGATGTAACAGTCGTAATAATTTTACTCATGTTACTGTTTCGGAAGTCAAAATAATGATGCTTTACTTCATTGATACGTCATCAACATTATTCGAGATTTGCACAGCTTGAGCCTATCATTCATTCTTAAATCAACAGAACAGAGGAATTACAGTTCTACGATTACGTGATACTTTTTATGATGGGTAATTTCTATACATTATGACCACTCAATCATAAAATTATGTTATTTTGTGTTATTAAAATACTGATCTTGAACGTTTGAACCGAAGAAAAAAGATTTCGCATAAGCAGATTTACGTTCAAGATTATTAATTTTTTTGTACGAAAGTATTTAATTGCTGCGACAAAGTGCATTGTACCGCATTTTAGTTTCCATTGTAGTCATATTCAAATTATAATTCTTGCGATCAAAAAATATCATTTGGACAGATTGAAATTTATAGTAGTTCTTGACAAGCGTAATAAAGATATACATTCACTACCACATTCGATTTGAATGCTTTGGAGAAGTTGCATTCTCAAAATATTAACATGTTAAATTCTGTTTAATAACAAATTAGCATTTAAATACTCGAGACGAAAAAAAGCAAAGTCCAGGAGATATTAATAGAAAGCTTTAATGTCAATTACTTAATTCAAACTTGACTGACACGATCGCGTATGTATGATTTGCTTACAGAAAAGCTGCGTAACCCAAATAACAAATCATGATTTTATAGCTTGTGTTTATGAGCTTTCGACAACCATTTTGATTTATAGGATAACATGAAATTAAAATCACTTGAATTATTGCTTGAAACATGCCACGTCTTTGCTTCTTTATTAAATAAGTCAAACACGTTTTTAAATGGCACAAAATATATGTATATATTTAATAAAAATATTCGCAGATCAAAGCGACTAATTTTAAAGTGTCCTTATAATGACACTTTTCCGTTACGGCACTTACGCCGACAAAACTAACTAAACTAACTAATAGCAAGTCAATCGGAAGACAAAAGCGGCGACTGTAAAGGAAATGCGCAGACGTATAGCCGGAGGCTCTACGGACAAGGAGGTGATTAATTGAGTCACGTGCAACGTGCAAGTTCCAGTTTATAAATTCAGATGCACTACTAATACTGTCATTCTTTGAAGGAGCGATTCGCGTTGAATTACATAAATTACGTATTCCATTACGTCAAATTTGTAAAGTAAATGCTCAACTTTACTGCAGAGAAGTATATATAAACAGCGAGCATAAATTTGAAAAGCAAATGAAACGTAAACAAAAGTAGTAGTAAAAATTACCCCCTAAATTATGCTAATCGTAGGACAATGCGATTTTCTCGAAAGTTTACTCGAAATTAGAGTAAATATTATTCTAAAAGGGGCTAAATATTATCCAGAAAATTGCATTAGGGGGTAATTTGTACTCGAAAATTCTCTCAGCGTATACGGGAACCAGTACGTTTGGGGCAGACGTCCGACCTCTTAACTTTCGTCGCAGAGAGCCGAGGGTAATTCGCCTCGCGCGCTGCATGCACGCGTGCACATTATGTGCGCGCGACCGTCAGGTATGCACACCATACGGGAGTCCGACAAGGTCGCGCATCGGTGTGCAGCGTCGTTTTGACAGGGCACACAGCCTGGCTGAAGACGCGACGGCGTGTCAAGATTGTTACATGCGAAAGCGGCGTTGCGACGACTGGTGGACGACCGAGTCGTCGAGTGTCGACTGCGTTGGGTCTGATCTGCACGCCTGGCTCGTACGTGACGGTTTTTTTTAATAAATTAGATTTTATTTATTGCGTTGGGAATGTAGCCGTTATTATCCTGCAGGACTGCTTAATAAATTGAATATGGTCCCTTCCTATATAGGATCCTCATATCGGCGGTTGAATCAAACCGACATCTTTTTGGAAAATTAATAAATTTGTAATAATTAAGCATTCATGTATCGAAGGCAGGCAATGCGGTGAACTCTTACTAATAATGGAAGTAAAGACAAATTTTGCGACTTATAATGCGTTTACAGCTGTAAAATTTTAAATAATGATTTCTCAATGTATATTCAATGCATATAATTATACATTTTAGAAGGTTTATGCGTTTCTTACTCCTCTTAGGTTCATAGTCATTATTTAAGATTAAGTAAAAAACAATTGGTCCAAAACATGTTAATAAAATTAAATTTTTTTTTTTTTTTTTTAATACCTAATCATCAGAGATCTTTTTACTTTGAATGTCTTGGGGTGATTAACGAATAAAAAAGTGTTTCTAATAAAAGTATTGTTTACTGACTTAACTGGCATATACGCGAAGAAAAATTTTCTAGTAAAAATTAGAATAGTGCACTTTAATTTGATCACAAACTATAAAAATCTAAAAAAATACCATAGTTTCTAGTAAATTTTACGAGGTCAATAATACAATTTTTCATATTTAGATTTGTAAAATTTACTAGGAACATAGTAATTTTTTTTAGATTTTGACCAGTCTGTGATCAAATTAAAATGCACTATTGTAATTTTTCATTATCTTCAATTTCAAAAAATTTCCTCCAAGTTTAAATTTCGTACGCAGCAGCATAAATCTCATCTAAGAAGGAAAATTTGAGCAATCGATTTTATTAAAGCGCGGAAAAGATCTATAATCTCGATCCCCGATGATTAGTTCCACGCAATAAATCCCGTTGACTTCGTCAGTTGCCGCAACGACGCTCGCGACCCGTTTTAAAAACGATACAAAAATACAAAAGGTTATACTGCCTTATAAATAACCGGCTCGCAAAGCGATTGCATTGCGCTCGCACGCGTAAACCGCGGAGCAGCCGCGCGACTATAAAAAAAATCCCTCTAATTATCATAATAATAACGTGTTCGATTTGCAAAAGAGAACTCTTCCCAGGATCGACATCGAAAAATCAGGGCGTGTCGAAATCGCCGCGTATTCTTTCGCCGCCTCCGGAACCTCCTTCTTTTTTTCTCTCTCTCTCTTTCTTTTTCCCTTCGTTCCTCTCTCATTAACGCATCCGCGGGCGCGAGTGTACGTTTCTTAATCGAAGCAGGTTTTAATGGGCTTCCTCGCCGCGCGCACAATGACGCATGTGGGCAGCATGAGAATTCTCAGGCGGATTCAGAAAAATCCAGCGCCGATGGAAAGCAGTCACGTATATTCTCGGTAGATATATAAATTGCGCTCTTTTCTTTTTCATCGCGCACGCGCGCCCACGAAACCGCGCGCGGCGACCGGCTGCGTAATGCAAGCGGTCTTAGCGAGCAGGATGAATGAGTATTAACCGAGCGCTGATTGCCGGGCGCAGCGATCGGAAGCCTTTTTTCGACGCGCTTTTTCGCTGCAGTTCGGTTGTTGTTTTTTTTGCTTTTTTTTGCTTTCCGCCATCGACCGGGAAGGGTTCGCTAGACACTTTTTTTTTGGGCTGCGGTTCGAGTGGATTTTGTGTTATGCAAATGAGAAACTTGTGGCCGCATTGTCATAAGTGTCTATTGACATGAAACTTCGTGAAATATTAATGAAGGGGCCGGAAACGATAAGAGATTTCCGTTGTTTTTACCATTAGGAGTTCGATTTGGACTTTCGATTTTCGAAAGAAATTTAGGTGACACACTTAAAATAGATAAGTTGTATTCTTATTCGGATTTTCGCGCGAGATTACGTTTATCGACAATTTCGAACGCGACTTTTTCTAAAGCCATGGAGTATTTTCAAATGAGCTTTGGAAAAACATCGTTATTCAATACTTTTCTTTTCGCAAGTTAATATCACTAATAAAAAGTAAATTAATGTTTCGTAAATCGTAAAATCTTTAATAATTAGTATACTGCCAGAAACTTTATTCAAACTACCTGCAGCGAAGACTTCAGCTCGAAATAAAAACTGCACGTTTAAAAAGCTAAAAACAACATCTCGTTTCATTGACCCGAGCAAAATCCACTTGGTCGCGTCACGAATTCTCTCGGACGTGCATTACGTCGACAAAAAATAATAAAGAAAAGAATCCCGCGCCGAATAGACCGCGCGCACCTGAACCGGCGAATTCGCGCGATAGTCAGCAGCGCAAAGTGTCAGATTCAGCGGCCGATTCCGGGGATGGCGTCGCGGATCGAGAAAAAGTACCTCGGCGACGGAATAACTTGCAGCCTTAGAAAAATGACTCATCGAATTATTTCGGGGAGCGAGAAAGATAGCGGGGTCGTTGACTCTTTTACTAATTATCGGTCGGTCAATGCTCACCTGCTGTTCGATGCGCCAAGGCTCTTCTCTTCATTGTGCGTCGTCGCCGAGTGTATTATATCGTTTTTCTCGTGTTATTATATTTTAAAAGGGCTCGAGTTACGCCGCGAGAGCGGAGTGCTTTCGGTCGCCTCTGTCCGAGGAGAGACAATGAACTCGATGAAAAATACTGTAGGCAGATAGGATAATTAGTGGTAGGGCAATTAAGGTTATGCTGATTAGTTTGCCGAGTTATGGATTCAATGGAAATGAGTGTAGGCACGATTGAGGCTGATGATTTAATGGTTGCCGCGGGATTTTTTAAGTAATTGCAGAAAATTGTATATTATTGAAAGGGACTGTAAATGATGCGTAACGATATGCGTACAACGTAATCATTAAGCATTGAATGTTCATGAATATTGAATGATTGTTTCAGTAGAGTTAAAATGTTGATTCTATAAAGAAAGACAAAAAAAATGGCAACCACTATTGAATTTTGTATATAGCAAAGTCGTTGTAGAAAATTTAAACAACCAATTTACCAGCATTTTGTTAATTTAAAATTCCACGAGTAAAAAATACTTTTCAAACGAATTGCGAAAGAGAAGAAAAAACCGGAGAAAATAAAAAGCACAATAATTATTGTCTACAGGAATAAAATCTTCTCCGCTTACATTTCTTACCGTAATCTCGAGCGACGTTTTTTTTCTCCAATTACATAAGAATAGTACGCATAATGGATGACACTCCGTAGGCTTTTCTCCGAACGAAAAAAGTCCCGGCCGACCTACGTTCCTGGCCCACGTTCGAGAGGCCGAGCATTGAATGGTAATTAACGCTCGCGGCGCCCTCACGATTCTCCAAGCGCGGCGTATACACGAGTCGAGAAAAACAACGCAAATTGACGAGTGCGATATGTATGTACTCGCGTGTGTATGCGATAACTCGCCTACCGTCTCGCACGCGACACGCGCGAATCTCGTAGAATCGCGGAGGGACTGCGTATTTTTCCGACCGGTGAATGGACCATCAGTCATGCGCGTATTTTTGTCTTTCGAATATAGACACTGCTGATGTATTGAAAGATTACGCTGTTGAATGTTCGAAAATATGACTGTTGCGTGTACTTCGGTAAAAATCGTCTATAATTTATTTTATGAATTATTATGTTGCTTTTCGATTGGCTAAACAATAATTCATCAAAGCATTGATAAAGTTAATGTTAATTAGAGTGAAGGCTAATATTTGCATGTCAATGCTCTAATATTTCAAAATTAAATTCTGTTTTTGATTTGTCTCTCTGCTTAGAAGAGAAAAGGAAATAATTTGACAATAAATAAAACTGTTTTGTACGTTAGTTCAGAGAATTCATTTTTCCTCGAGCTATTTAAATAGATATTCTAAAGCTTACAAGTTCCGGAATCAGTCAGGCAAATCACGTTATGTTACATTTTAAAATGTTTTCAGTTATTAAACCTCTTACAAGATAATGAGCTTAATACTTTTTGCAATAAAACATTTTTGATCATTATATAATTTGAAGATTAAAATCGACCGATGAATCACGTCGACATAAAAAATGACTCCATTCGCTTGACGCAAAAATTCTAGAATAAAAAAAAACTATAAATGTTTTCATCCGCGGAAGCAACTCCAGGGAATAACCCGCCAAAACAATTGCTTGCGCCGATCGACGCAAAGCGACTGCTTATCAAACTCCATAAAAACTGCTTTGTACGCCATTCCACATCTGCATACAGGCCGCAGCGCTACTGCAAGACACGAGCCGACTCGTAAATAAAGCGTTAGTTAACAAAGCGTCGCGTCGTAAAGTTGGAACCCCAGGCTCATTAATCCCGTTTATCAATAATTAGACAGCGGTTTTATCTCGCGGCTCGATCAAATCGCTCCGATCCCGCGTAATTCAATCCACGCGGCCGACGCCCGCCGGAGTGTCGTACGCGTGTTCGCACGCTGTCTTCTCGTGGCCCGATCTCCGCTAGCTGAATGAGTGCACGCGCGCTCTCCCCCCTCCTTCCGCGAGCAATTTTTCCTAACTGTCGTCTAGACTGGGACTTTTTTTATCGCCGCCTCTGCGATTCGTGCTTGTTCCGTCGCGTATGGAGTGTCCGTTGAATCGATTACGGAGAAGCGCGCGGCTCCGGTGAAGAATTAGAGGGACTTTTTTTTCGCCAGGCAGAAAAGAACGACTTCGATAAGTTTTTTTCAACGAGCCGCAAATCGAGCTACACCGAAGACGCAATTGCATCAGATCGAAGCCCGCTGAGAAGCGTTCGATTAGCGAGGAGTTTCGTTCATTAAACCGACGAATATTGTAAACAAAAAGCTTTAATCTGCGCAGTATCGTCGCAGCTACTTCCTCCGCCGGAGATTAAACTTTTTCCACGGCGATTTCCTTGCGCGTCGGAATAATTCGCGGCGGCTATTTTTATAATGCGCGCGCGCTCTGCGTGCGTCGCGAGCCGATAATCGGAGCCAGCAGCCGACTGAAGCGAGACGCTCGGAGCGCCGGGAAGAACGGCCTTATCGGTGTCATCGGCCAGCGGGCTGACTTATCGCGGCACGATTCGCGCTTCTGCGCATGTTCCGATCGACGACTCCCGGACGATCAGGCGGACGAGGAAACGCGGTCGCCGGCAGGTGTCCGATCTGCTTCTGCGAGGCTGCCCGGTTTCGCTTTAAGGGTGACTGAACTTGCTTAATTTCCTTCAGTTCCTCGTAGCTTGTTTTTAGCCTATTTTTAAACTATGATGCTAGTGTGTGGAAGCTCGAGAACATTGAAGATGTACGTGGATGAAATTGTGTAAATTTGCGATGTCAATATACAAGTAGTTTGAGTTTTTCTAGGACATAGAACTTGAGCACTTTGTGTGTAAAGCATTCATTTGAAGGAAAATGAAATTAACGATTTTAAGAATTCAAATAATACTTTGTGGAAGGTTTAAACGAATAAAACTTGCCTTGTAAAAGGGACCGTAAAATGAAAAAAAGGCAGAAACTGCTCGCGTCTAACGGTACTTCTTTCAAGTGCGCATTCTCCAATTACATTTGCACACAAGACATTAAACCACAATTAGATCAGTGAACAATCGTGAAATACCTCGGCAACAATGCGCGCGGCAGTTCCTTCACTGGAAATCGAAAGAAAAACCGATAATAATAGATAGATTCGCGTCATTGAGTTTCTATTTATGAATGAAACAGGTGCTGTCGTGCGCTGCTTTTGCTCTCTCTCTCTGTCTCTCTCTCGTTTATCCGTTGCTCGCGTGTGCTCTTTGTCGTATCAATGGATGAGCTGCGCTCAATGGACGCGTCGGCACGTGCGAGCGGAATCAACCTTCGCCGCTCGATCGTACATGCGATTTATTATTTACGCTTGCGTGCCTCGCTTCATTGCGAAGATTTAGCGCCAAATGTGCTGTTCCAGATAATTAGCCGTATATATAAGCATTGTTCGGCGACGCATCGATTCACCCGTCGCTCTAATCGGCTCTGCTTTTTTTTGTTTTGCGCTCGATATCGTTTCGAATCAAAGAAAAGCTATTGGCGTGTAATTAAACAAGTGACTTATCAAAATGTGTCTGCAACTTATTTGCACTTTTCTGAGAAAGTTTAAATAATATTTGTTATTTCTCAATTTCCATTGATTTTAAAGTCATGCTTCTTCGTACATTATAGTGTTATCAATATTGACGAACAAACGAAGTTTCCTGCACGTGAAGTTTCATCGTCAGTTGTATTTTAAGCTTCCTTCTTCGAGATTGCATGTATTAGACTCGAGCAAGCATTTTCATTTCTTAAATTCATTTCTAATATATTTACTCGATATTCACCTCGTTTATTTGAAGCATTAAAACTTAAAAATTTATCGCTTGGATTTTCCCCCGTTTTTATCTTAAAAAATAACGTTAACTTGACATGAGCAAATTTGTCCTTAGATTTTTCTACTGGCTGACTAAAAAATCTGGCAAAAAATTATGGATCTTTCTGATCGTTCTGTTAAACTTTTTATTATATTGTATTTATTATATTGTATTTAGCGCCTCCTCCTCGAAATCAATAATAGTCCCCATCCCCTTTTGTGCCAATAATACCCACTTTAAAGAGAAAAACAAGCGCCTCCACGGCGCCACCGGATATCGCTTCTGCATTACGAAAGTTGGTAAGGAGAAGTCGAAGTCTCGACGTCTCAAGATTCGTCCATCAGAGAGATTTAAAAGTCATATTGGAAGAAGATGAGATTCAAGAGAAAGAAGTCAAGACGTCGACGTAGAGGTTCATCATCTTCCAGTTTCTGCTGCTCACTATAGAGTTCAAAATCAGTCGGTAAGAGTTCCGTCTCTGGGATTCTAAGCACGACCTATTCAGACTTAGAATTCAACGCATATATCTTACTTGTATGTTTAAAATTAGGGTTTGACAGATCTATTCTGTGTGAACCTTACAGAATTTCTTGATAGATCTATTCTGTACGTAGAAATTACATATAAAATCTAACAAGCTCTATCCTACTTATTGTAAAATATATATCTCAGAAAATTATTCAGACTCTATCCTGGCTAGCTAAACTTTAAGATAAATCAATAGTACAATTGCATTACCGGAATATCTAAATTCTTATAATTTTACATTTAACGAGATCAAGCAGAAAAAGAAGAGAAATTGTGGGGGTTAAAGTTGTGGATACAAGGTTCCGGATGCAAAAGATGTGTCTGATGAAAGGAGAGTAGCAGTTGGAAAACTGATTACTAGATTCAGAAAAGTTCTTAGTTCTTTCTAGAAATGGTGGATATTTTAATAAAATAATGTCTAAAAAGTTAATTAAATCTAATTCAGATTGGATCCTCCTCTCTTAAAAAAGTGATGACGGAAAGTTGAAGCATGAATAAAACGATTGTGATTGGCTGATTCTCGTGGAAAATGAGACCAGATTGGCTAAAATTTAA
>UCOL01003532.1:0-18491 GCA_900474335.1 Ormyrus nitidulus | reverse complement strand
TATTAAATGTTCCTGAAATTTCAGTAAAATTTACTAAAAAGTATGGTAATTTTTTTGGTTTTGGCAGTCTGTGCTTGTAGTACTAGAAAGTTTAGTAATTTTTATTGAAATATTTGTAATTTTTACTGAAATACTTCTCTCAGTGTACATTTTGCTTGAAAAAATACTCGACGAAATACTTTGCTCTAATTTTCTTGTCTACGATCGCGATCTATGTATGAGCTCTAAGCATTTTCAATAATTATAATGGTAAAACCTAGAAGTTCCCATAAAACTAAATCGCGCGAGTGAACTATGTATATATAAGAATATGATTTTTCTTTTAGAAGCCGAAACTTATTACACGCTCCACTTACAGTCGCGCACTTCGCGCAATTAGAAAAATAGATATACCCCAGATTAGGCTATACGGACAGTCCAGATAAATTTTTGACGCGTAAAATAATTCACCTGCACGATATCTCGGATCGGATAAATCCGCGAGCGCGCGCGAGCAGGAAAAGAAACCGAGCTCGATAATTGATTGATCGAAAGAGAATGAAAAAGCGGCGAAACGAAATTGCCGCGCGTGCCGATTAAAATGCCCCAACAATTTTCCAGGAGACTCACAATTTCCAAGCGATAAATCAACGCAGATACGCAGGAACGGGTTCTCCCATCAACAGCTGATTCTCTCTCTCTCTCTCTCTCTCTCTCGGTCTGCAACAGAAATGTCGGTTTTTCCTTTGAAAAAAGGATAATAAGACTGTAGCGGACATTAGCGGGTATTAATTATTTTCGAATCAACTGATATGTTAATTTTATTGGGGGATTTGATTGCAGATGTAAGGGACACATAGTGTGCGGACACATTGAGCTCTCAATTTTTGAGCTTAAGTCTCTTCAAAGTTTATTGGAACGTCGGATTTTCATATGGAGATTAAATACACGCGTCACTGGTGTTACTGTACGGACTGTCAAGGACAGCTTAAGGGGGTTTACGCACTTGAATGCGTCCCTCCCAAATTACCTTTAGAATACCCAACGTATAAAACTCAAAAACCAAATGTATAAATATAAATGTTAAGAATGTTTATCTTAATGTCCGTAGGAAAGGTTAATCAGACCCCGTCTGAAATTTCTCTTTTCGTTTATTATTAGACGGAAATATAACTGCATGTTTTTATCAACGTATAAGATCACAATTAGATTGTTTGTAGCATTTTTTCATCCAACTAATGACGAACTTTTATCCTTTATTACGTATTACAGTTTGAAAATTTAATCTGAATTTTTAAGCAGAAAAAAAAATCCTCGTCGCTTTATTTCTTAATTCCCCATTCACCGCCTCGATCTACAATTACCCAATTATGTACATAGCAACATCTAAAAACAAGCCGTACCGCCTTAACCATTCCCCCGAGCCGTTACTGGAAATGAAAATAAAGTAACGGCCGATATCGACTCTTCTCCGAGCCGAATGGAAAAAAAAAGAATGTCCGCTCGCTCGTAAAACCCGAGGAAAAACTATACGATTACTCCGGGCCGTAAGCGCATCTCCCTCTCTCTCTCTCTCTCTCTCCTCGGTCTCTCGTTTCCGTTTATCCTTCCGTCCGCGGTAAATCCGCGCCGATAAGCGAAAGCGTGAAATAATATAGTCGTTGCGGAGGCGCGACAGGTTGCGATAACAAACATTTTCCACGAGCATTCGATCCGGGCGCGTTTATGTTAATCGAATTTCCGGGTTCTGACCCGGGAAAAGGCAGAAATTATGCTAACTACGTCGGCCCGAGCGCCGATTTTGATTCGGGGATTATGCGTCCATTAAAACAGAGCTCTCTCGCGCGGCGAGAGGATCGCGGGCAAGAAGCCTGGCAGCGCGGCGTAAGTGCACTCGAGGTTATTTTAAGTCCTCCTGCTTTATAATATTTATGAGAGGCAAACTGTTCTCCGACTGTTTTTTTTTTTTTTTTTTTTTTCGACCTCTCTCATTCAAATGGGAAAATACATTGCAATATTCGAGAATATAAAAATTTACCTTCCTGAATTGCTGACGTGGATTTAAATGGATATTTAAAATATGTCAAAGGCCCTCTTTACTTACGACTCGAAAATAAAGCAAATTCAATCTCCAAAGGTATGTACTTAACGATTTTACGAACCTGAAATAAAGCAAACGACGGGCCTGGCGGCGTGGCATCGAAAACAGTAGTAAAAGTAAATAAAAGGAGGCAGGTTGAGCGGCGGAGGAGCGCGCTTCGATCGGCGCGGGCAAACGAGCAATTACCGGCGTTTTGTTCGCCGGGGCTCCGTTTACACGCGCGCGAATAATTACTCTCCCCGGCGACTTTTAAGCCACCCCCCCCCCTCCCCCGTCAGATCCCCGCGCCGGATTACGTGTAGTCCGGCATCCTCAAATTACTTAGCCTCGGCGTGTTACATGCGTTTTTCGCCCCTATCACCGCTTTATGTTCCCGCCGCACGCCCGCCGATTTTAATCGAGAGGAGAGATCTCGCGCGCCGCGATAGCTAATGAGGGAGGCTGAGGGAAACCCCGGGGAGATGGAGGCGGATAAGCCGGACTGATACGAACGCGCCGCTCTCTCCCTCTCTCTCTTTCTCTCTCGCGGATTTTGACCTATCGACTGCTCGCGGCCGAGCCACCTGTTGCCGTTCCGATGGAGATTCGAGTGCGACGTCGATTGGTTCTATTGATGGGACTTTCAATTTGTTCGCGGATCGAGGATGTCGTGCGTTTTCCCGCAATTAAGGTAATAAAGACCGACGGATAATCGTCGCGCATCGGAGACGCATTGGATTCGTTATATATTAGGTATTCGTTTGTTTTTCGACAACAGTCCAGCTGCTCGATAATTCGAGCGCTTCGAGCCGTCTTTTCTTTTGCACTGGCGGAACCGACGGGAAACGTTGCTTCGTAACTCTGGCCTAAATGAATATTCAGTGGGAAAATGAATATTTAAGCTTTTATACTTTCTGCGCGAACTGTATACGCATAGAGTTTCGTTTCCAGATCTAAAGAACGCGCCAGTGACTGATAAAACCGCGAGTTTCGAACTAAAGCCAAAAATCATATATCATTATTCATCCTTAAATAAAAAAAAAAAAACAAAGAAGCATCAAGATGCGCGGCAGCAAGTTAAGCGACACCGTAAAACTAGATTCGTCTATAGAACAGCTCGGAAGCGACTCGCGCGGCTTAAATTGCTCCCTGCGAGAGGCGATTATCGTCCTCTCTCTCTCTCTCTCGCTGACCTTGCTTGCTGTTCCTCGGGTCGCCCCCCGGCTTATAACTTACAATTAAGGGCTCGGCGGCCGAGTGAGCGATGTGACGGCTCTTGGCTCGCGAGCCAAGGCGTGTGTGTGCACTCGGCCGCTCTGCCACTGGACGGCGCGATTCCGCGAGTCGCCTCTTGTCTTTATTTTTCGACAGCTTTTTGGTACGGAAAAAAAGTTAGTTTTCATCAATAAATATACGTTTAGGAGAAAACCGATAAGTAAACTTCTAATGCAGAGTATAGTCCATTCTTTTTGCTTCTGGCTGCAATCTACGATTGCTATACCGTAACGCGCAATGTAATTTTTGCCAAAATATTTTCCTCTCCATAATAGTTGGTCCAAAACATCAGCAATTACATTCAAAATTCTCATGATTTTCAATGAAAAGTGAAACTTCCAGAGTTACGTATTATCATAAGCCGCGAGCTCGTTCTCCCCTCGGCCGTTGGCTTAAAATCCTCTAAATCAGTCGAGCAATCCCTTTGGTATACTGTTAGAGCCGCTCGCAAAAAGGACAGCTCTCCAGCGGACTCGATAGCCGGCGGAGCGGACGCGCGTCACCGTAGGTGTGCGGAGGAGGCGCGCGCAGAGAGGCAGCTCGCGCCTTGCAGCGCGGCGCGCGGCCCGCTTGACTTATGCCACTTCTCGTTAAACGCCCGTAGATCAGATCGGCGGAACGCGCGATCATACGTAATGAGGATAAGGCCGACAAAGAATGTCGACTCGGGTGTCCGAGGCCGCGGCTTTCAGGCTCTATAAACAAGAGCGATGAGCGGGATATATCCTCCGTATTAAACCGGACGTAATCGCGAGCTGAGCTTGTATAGGGAGAACGCGATTAAAGCCGAGGAATTTCCTGGGAATTTTGTAGCTCTCGATCGATTATTTTTCAGAATTTTCTCGATTTTACTCCGGTTTGCGATTCGAGCGAGTATCGGGCGCGTGAAGAAATTCTCTTCTTCTTCAGAAAGATGCCTGAGAATATATTAAGCTTTCGGATCGTTTCGATATCTCAAAATGGAGGTAGAAAAAGGCTTGGTAATACGGCGGAAATACTTTGCGCCTATTAAGCGTGCGCGTACGCTCGATAAGTTTATAAATAAGAGTGACAGGTGGAAACCTCCGCCAAGACGGGGAGAAAAACACAGCGAACGCGTCGATTATTTACGGCTCTGCTTTTTTATCCGCGTAGCGCGCCGCGCGCTCGGAATATACATTTAATAACGTTTTTTTAACAACTGCAAAATTGGACCCGCGAGACCTTCGCGATCGATTCGCTTAATTGGTGTTTATGTTCAGAATGCATTTATGATTGACACACCGAGAGCGAGCGAAAAACTCTCCGATATCTCCTCGAGCGCACTTCCCGCGAATCGAGCCTTCCCGCGATCGAGTTATTAAAGCGGAAAAGAAGCAATATCTTTTTATCCCCGCGCGCTCGATTCCGTGCATGCAGGCATCGCCAAATAAAGCAGCAGCTCGAGCCCGTACAAAAATCGTAACTTTAGATTTATCCATAATTCACCACTTTCGAGAGATCGCGCGAACCTCCGCAAGTCTCCTCGCATCGGACGCGCACGTGGCGAATTCAGATGGACTTTGCCTGCACTCGTGATTTGTAAGAGAGCCCCCCCCCCTCCCTCTGCGCGAGAGTCCGACGCGCTCCGATAGCAGCGAGGAATGCCCCTCGGCTCCGCGCGCCAGCGGCAGTGGCCGAGCGATCATCCTCCGCGCGGCTTATTTGCCTCGCCGCCGCGGCAAGAATGCCCCGGTGTGTTTCCTCCTCGGCCGAGCACTTGGCCCCGGTCACGTTTCACCGACGAGTCGCCGGGCAGCTCTCCTTCCCCTTTCAGCGGCGCCACCAACGAAAGAGGCGCACGCTTTTCCCGGCTAAAACTACCGCGGGGAATCGACGGTCGAAAGCTGAAGAATCCACTTGAAACACTGGGAGCGAGGACGCAACGATTGCCGGCTATAAGGATACGCGGCTGTGTCTGCTCGCGGACGGTGACGCACTGTCTCGCTCGCGGAGCCTGATAGTCTTTGAACGTGTTTATTGTAAAGCCGCTGGGGTGTATTTTGCGTCGAGTTTGACTTTTCTCTCTGAAGCTTTCTAAATTAAATTTGGTTTGTCGAGATCAGTCTTTTTGTTTTTTGGAGTTTTATATATACATATATATCGCCTTATTTCCATCGGTGTTTAAACATATATACTCTTCGATTCGCCTCGAAAATCTTTCCACCCGGTGGGCAGCGCGTACGCAGCTTAAAAGTTTTCGCAGTGTTTGCTCTCGTAATTGATTCAAGCGGAAAATCGGCCCGGCCGTCGAGAACGGAGAACGATCCGCTCGGAAAAAGAAAACTCTCGGCTAAAGCACGTCGGAGTCCGCTCCCCGGTGCCATTAAATCCTTCCGCCGCGGAACGTCCCGGGCATTATCAAGGGCCCACGGGCGTTGCCTTATCGGCCTCGGTTCTCTCTCTCTCTCTCTCTCTCTCTCTCCCTCTTAATGACTCGAGCTGCCCCGAGGGAGCGAGGAGCCTCGGCGCAGATCTCCGGCCGATAGGCGGCCTCGTGCCCGCGAAATTGTATCGCGAGACACCTGTAGATCCGCGCTGATACACGACGAGACACACATACACTGCTCTTTGGCGCGAGGGGCATTTTTTTTTTACGGGATCGGTGAAAAAGGCGCGCTGCTACTAGGTTTCTCTTTTCAGAGCGACCGGAGAAACGTGGCGCCTTGGATTTCGAAGCTGCCGCGGTTGCGTCTAATACCCGGCAAATTGTCGCAGGCTGTCAAAGCGCAAAAAATGCGCGTACACACCTTGTCGCGAGCGGAATACTGGACTTTGGATGAAATTCAATAGAATTTTGATCCTAAAGTGAACTAACATACTTTAAATTAGCTCGTTACAAACTAAAAATGGCCCTCGTAAGTGCCAACTAAAGGAGACGAAAAACTCAATCAGCATTGGCCGAGCATCCTCGAAAACCAGAAGGCGAAACTTGGTTTTCATTAAACTCGGCAATTTTTTTACACCTCGATCGAAAAGATCGTGCGCCGGAAGGCGTATAACAAATTGACCGCGTCTCTTTCCCCCCCTCTCTTTCCCTCTCTCTCTCGCTCGAAATCCGGAAAAGGGCAGCGAGTGCAGCCGAGCCGCGGAGCAGCCTCGGCAAGAACTCAAAAGAAAGAAACTACCGACTCCGCCTCCCTTCAAAATGAGATCCTGAATAGTCATACCTTTAAAGGCCGCGTCGCGTCGGTTCGCGCCGCCGCGCAAAAAGGGAGGCGCGCGGCTACGCGGGGCGCGCGCGCCCGCCGATATCGCTACCGCCCGATGACGACGACGACGACGACTCGCCGTTTTAATTTGTCGCGCGAAGGCGGGCGCACGCCCCGCGTTCGAATATACGACGAGGACTCGGAACGCGAGCCGTGTTTAAGGAGCGCGAATTAACGAGGACGCGACGAGAACCGCCGCGGAGATGTAATATAAAGACGTCGCCCGCGTTTTGAGGCTTCGCTTTGTCGGCTCGTTACGGGGGTTATTAATCACTCGCCACTTGATTCTCTCTTCTTTCAGCTTCCATCTTTCCATTTATACTCTTTGTATAGCTGCGGTTACCGGCTTGTGGGGCTGTTAAACAATGGACCTGCTTCGGTCTCGTTGCCCAACGGCTAGATTTGCTTCCTTATTAGTTTTAGTTTTATTGCTGTAAATTTTATTTTTCCCCATTAAAATGTACTTCTTTGATAACTTTATTATCCCCGACTGAGGTTTCAAAGAGCTGCGCTGGAGCCGAACGGTTTTCCATGTCGATATATTAACTTACCGTATAGTAGAGTGATTTAATTGATTCGCACCCGTTATTTGCAAAATGAGAGTAGAAACCTAAATTAGGTTGATAAATCGTAGTGATATCATAAAATGTACTTGCAGAAGATAGGTTTTAGAAAAATAATTGGGTTTGCATGAAAGAAAAGCAAAGGTTTCATTAAATAAATTAGAATTTCTGTTCCAAGACAAGAGAAGCGTATCTTATTAGTTTCTTAATTAAAATAAAGAAATCATATTCTGGGTAGGAATGCGAGGTAGTATGAAAAGGAAAACTAACTAGATTCTTGCTTAAACAAACGATTTTTATTTCGAATTTTCCATTACGCTCTGGTTTATAGTTATAAATAATGCGGCATTGTAACCGAGAAACTGCCACAAGTATAGTCGAATAAACTTTGCTCAAAAGAAGCTAAAATAGATTGCACATTGTACGCGGCCAACTTACGTGAGAACGCGGCTTCGTAGCGGGGCCTGAAAATCTATGCAACCCGCCTAAAACAAAATATAACACGAAAACGATAATAATTAATTAGAAAATCCAATTTATTGCCACAGTGTTTCGTGCACGATCTCGACCAATCAATAACCGGGGCAAATTTTATCGTACGCTAATTTAGCCGTAAATCACCTGCGAATCGCTTTCAATTGAACCTCATTCCATCCCCGCGTAAGACATGCACATAAGAGCCCGGCGAGTCGCAAGGACGTTTTACTTGACTGAACAAAGGCTTCGCCGAGAGTCTATAACTAAGCGAATAGTCCCGACAATGTCCGGGCGCCGCGGACAAGCAAATTATTGACCGACTCGATTATTATGGAGACGCGTGTTTTATAAACACTATCGTGACGAAAGGGGGAACTTTTCAAGTCTCAATGTTTATTAGCTCAGAGCAATTTTAATGTAAATTATTTTTTTCAATTTGTTCTTTATCTGTATCGGTCATAAGAAACCCTTAGAATTGCGTAACGTTATACCTATCAGTCGGGCAAGAATTTCGCTTAATTACAAACGAAAACAAACTCGCGAAGCATCTCCTCGGCCCTTATATAATTAGCTGTAAATCAGTCAGAAAATGCGATTAAGGGCCGACGTCTCATTGTCGCCCGGCGCGGAAGATGGACGTATTGCCGTTTCCCGTATATGTACCGATCGTAAATCGGCGCCGAGCGAACGGATACAAATGTATCGCTTCGCTCCGTCCTTTCTTATATGCACACCGCGAGTTCCTTTGCCTTTATTGCGCTTTATAAGAAAAAGAGGAGCAAAGAGCGCTCTCGCAGTCGTCTGTTCTACAACGGGGGAGACCCGTTCCGCGCCGTCTCTTTGTTCTTCGCTTTTTCGCGGTAAAAAAACCGGAAGGTTTTACGTGGATTAGGAAAAATGGCTCGATTGCAAATCATTTGCTAAGTTTATATAACGGTTTTCCCGATCGTCGAGCGGAGTTACTAAATAAGTATAATGGGGTTTTAAGTGAAAAATACGATCGTTCCAAGTTTTTTTTATTATCTTTTGAAATATAGTTGGAAATGGAGACCGTGACTACATTTTTTATAATAATTATAAACGTAAACTTTATACTTTAAGTATTTTATTAATGAAGTTATAGGCTCTGATAAAATATGCTTAATGAAATGCGGAAAGGAAGAAAATTCTAAATTACTTCTTACAAACCAGATATCGACGTTTGCTTATTTATTTTAATTTACAGAAAATATATATGAAACGTTTAGTTTCTAAGATCCAAACTTTATTTCGCAATCAACGTAGCTTCAATTTTTTTTGACTGCACTATTTACAGGTTTTGCATTACGATGTAGCGACTTCGAGATCGAAGGCTTGTAAAAGCATCAAATAAAAATGTGCAACGTCCACAAATTTTCTAGATAATATTGATTGCGATATTACTTACTATTAGTAACTTTTTAGAAAAATAAAATTTATAACATTACAGTTATAACGCTTTATTATAATTAAAATTGCAAAGTATTGTTCAATAAGTGAGCAGAATCTACCCTGAAATTGACCGAAACGATGAGTTCTGTAAAGAAATCGTTCCGTCTTAAACTACAAATGTATAAATCCGATTTACATACTGGAAAGCCCCTTAAACCGATAATTTCTCTTATTCGTCCAAAAAGAAACCGGCCGTCTCGGCGTTCAGAGCGTCTTAGCTCAAGATCGTTCTCTCGGCACATACGGCATTATAAGACCCAAGTGCAGCAAGGCAGAGAAGAAGAGAGGAGAGAGAGAGAGAGAGAGAGAGAGAAAGAGAGAGAGAAAAAGAGAGAGGGAAAGGCCCACCCGGCTGGCAGCGAGTCTGGCGAACTTGTCTTACAATATCTTCCGTCACGGCGGCCTCCTTTATGGAATGTCGTCCGAACGCCGCGCTTTATCCCGTACCGACAACAAGGCCGCGGAGCAGCCGCATATAACTATATCAGCCAAAGTCCGCCGATCGATTATTCATTCTTTTCCTCTCTCTCTCTCTCTCTCTCTCTCTCTCTCGTGTACGTACATCGTCGATCGGTTAAGGAGCCGCGCGCTGACGACGCTGATTTTCCTCTATTATCGCCAGGCGATTTCGCTCTAAGGACAATGGAGATCGAGATTGTTTCGACGCGCCTTTTTTCAGGGGCCGCATTATTCTTCGCTCGGCGTGTCCGCTACTTTTTACGAGTATAAGAGAGCTAAAGCGAGGCTTGTCTCCTACATGCCCCGCGCTCTTAATTGATTGCCTCCAGAGGCTTTTTTGCCGCGAGTCGCCGTGGCCCGAGCGACGTCCGTCAATTCCTGGGCGGAAGAACGATTCTTTTCTCCCATCCGCCGGCGGAAGAAGCTTCTCTTACAATTGTTTCGCGAAGCCAATCCGAATAAGACTGCGTAATTTGACGGATTTAGAATTTTACGCCGTTAAGGAAGTACGTTTTAAGACGACAGATTTTTCTTGTTTTTAATGTTCCCTCTTCCGCTTCCCCAGTCGTTCGAGGCCCGCACGAGTAAATCGACCTTTTTCCCAAAGTACAGATGTTAGCATCAGACGCCAATTACCGACGAGCGGAGCTAATTAGGCACAACAAGTGCGCCCGCAAAAAGCGCGCCCAAGGCGCGCAAAGACCACCTCCTCTGGCTTCGTAAACGCCCCTACGTTGAAAATTATCGAGAGCTAACCGAATCACTGCCATACAACGTTCTTCAATGCAGCGGAACGAAAGTCACAGCCACTGACAGGCTGCTCCTGACGCGAAAATAAAACTACATATATATTTCTAATTCCTCGCGGGCGGATAAAAAGCGCGAGGCGAGGCGCGGACGCGTTCCGGATAAATATTTTCTTGCGCGCGCTCCCCGAGTCGCGATTAAGAGTAGCTTTCCGGCTCTTAAATCGCGCGCCGAGAGCGACGTTTACGACTGGCGCGCGTCTTTAAAAAAGCCCGCGCGGATTTATTCGCCCGCGCGACCAGCGCGATAATGAAGCTTCTTGTTCCCGATGCCGGGTTGATACGGCTTAATAAGGACGCTCGATATGGGCCCGGGAAGAGGTGCCCGCGCGATCGCCTCACCCGACGCACTGCGACGCACGTCGCGCTCGGCTTTACTTCAACAGGTGTCACGCTTCGTTCTTTATGCTCTTGAAGCTTTTGCTCTCTCGCGACAGTTAACGCCGACGCTCTCGTCGGCTGAGTATACAGCGCGCCAAAGTTGCGCCCGCGGACAAAATTCTATTTTAAAAGCTGGCTTCGCGCGCTACCAATTTCAAGTGAGACGTTGGTCGAGCGATTTAAATTGTATATTTCACTAGCCGCACAAGCCGCGGCTCAAAATATCGATACCGAAAATCTTGCGATAATATACCGGCCCGAACTGTTTTTCAAACCTCAGAGAGGTTGCGTTCAACTGAACTTTCCGTAACTCCGAGCCACGGATATAGGCAGATAAGTGTAACTGAATTTATTGAGGCCTCGTCCGGGGTTCTAAAATATTTCATCTGCCGAGAGAAAGAGCGAGAGAGAAGAATATGGCCAGGGGCGCGAGCGCGTCCTCATAGAGTCGTAATGCATAAAACAAGGGACGCTTGACTTTTACGAGAGCCCGTTGTTTGCTCGTGAAATTACGTTACGAGCTCAGGGCAGCCTTTAATTGGTTGGACGCTGATGGACTCTGCTCAAGCGGAACCTGCCGGTGCGTGCACTTTACTCGGCAAGTACGAGGGATGCGTCGGAGGGGGAGCTTCGAGCATCGAAAACGCGGTCGACGGGGAAACGCGGAGAAATTTCGTTTGCACATTAATTCCGAGCGAGGATCGATCTTTCTTTTTTCAAAGAATTCCTCTCTCGAAGAAGCAACCGAGAAACTAAAAGCAACCCGACCAACTCTGAAGCTCGAAAAACGCGTTAAATATAACGTGTTCGATTCGGATAACCATCGCGTGCATTGGCGAGTGGCTTTTTGCTGCCGAAAACTTCACATTCAATATCAGATCTCTCTCACTCCGAGGCGGAGAAAACCGCGAATCGCGACCGACGCTTCCCGGAAAGCTGTTTTTTAGGATTCGCGGGCCGCCGCAGCAGCCGCCCCGAGAGAAAAGTTTAATAAACTGAAAAAAAAAGAAAAAAGAAACGAGCAAGCGCAGGAGAGAAACGCCAGTTTTTCGCAATCCCAAACGAACGGCCAGCTGTTTTTCAACGAGGAAGCAATTGGCCGCTCCTCAAATGTACATAAACCCTCGCGGACACGCGGAACAAAGCAATTCCTCGGCGCAGTCCTCGGCAAGAAAGCGCGTCCATCGCGCCGAGAGGCCCGGCAAATTGCCCTCGGAGCGCGTCGCTCGGCCGCGATGAAGCTCGAATAAAAAGGGGGAGGCCGCGCGTCCGAGCGATCGATCTCTCAATCGGCCGTGTCTCCCGCTAAAATCTCTCGCGGTGGGGGGACACGAATATATACCGAAACTCGTTCCCTTCGAGATATCGACGGGCCGCGCGCGCGGCTGACGTCGGCAGGGGGGGGAAGATCGCTCAACGTCAGTCGAGCGCGGGAAGACTCTATATCGCGACGTGCGCGCGCCGATTCATCATTGCGGAGCGGAAAATTGCCGCGCGCGCGGCTCTCGGCGAGACAAAATCGCTGATCGATCGCCGCGGCGGCGATTAGTTGTTAATGCAAATTGCCGTGCATTCCAGCTTTGGAAAGTATTTACAGTTCTTTGTATACTGTACAAATAGATATACACTCGCCCCGACAATTGAAAAGCGCGGCTTTCGCGCGCGAAAATGTGAAATCGGCTGTATCGGCCAATTCCATCGGAATGTCCCGACGGTTCAAAAGCTGAACTCATTAATGCCGGTCAATTAATTCCGAGAAGTGAGTGCGGAATCCCTCTCCGCGAGGCATATAGGAGGCCGCGGCTAACCTTCGTGACGCTCGGGGGTAATCTAGATAGTTTCGGAATTGCTCGGCCGCTCTCTCTCTCTCTCTCTCTCTCTGCGCAGCGCAGTATCTAAATCGCGCTCGTACGGAGAAGAGGAAAGATACCCGAGTCGAGATTGGCCGCGCAGCTTTCGTTGCACTTCGCTGACTCGCTCGAGTGCTATCATCTTTCGAAGTTTAGAGGGAGCGAAAGAACTGTACGGGACGGCTTTGCGAGCTTGGAAAGATTCGGTCGACTTGCTTTTCAGTTTTTTTCGCTGATTTTATAGATAATTATTAATGAAGCCTTATTGCTGCTAAACTTACGCGAGGGAGCGATCTTGGCGAGACGGTCATTTGCGTAACACAGCCACCTGCAACAGAAAGAAGCAATTAGAGTTAGAACTGGGTGTTCGAAAAACAGGCAGACCGAAGGGCTCGATAATATATTCGAGCAGCCGCAAAAAGGGAGAAACGAGCAATTGTTTGCCGAGCAAGATTGTGCACGCAAGAAACGAATAAGCCTCGGCTCGTTCAATCGCTCAGCGTCTTGCCTTACTTCTCTATCTCGACTCCGCTCCCTTAATACAAAAGCATCAGCCAGTCTCTCGGTGTAGATGATAAAAGCGGAGGGGGGAAACGAGGGGCTAATCGGGCGCGTCAATCTGAAAAAGCGCGCCGGGGTATTTATAGTCGAACAGCGGTTCGTCAGACGTTTATCCCCGTTAAGATCGGCCGCGACCTTGGCCAAGCTCTCGCCAGGCTGAAATATATGGCCACGGGTTTCAGAGGCATCCTGTTATTAATTTCGCCACGTGCGCGCGCAAGCCCGAGAGAGAGAGAGAGAGAGAGAGAGTGCCAAGTTATTATCAACGCCTCCGAGCCCTTTTCGCCCGTCCGCCGCCGCCGCCGCCGCCGCCGCTGCATCGTTCATCGCCTTTTTCTCCGAGGAGGAGGAAAGAGAGAGAGAGAGCTTTGGATAACGGTCAGCTGAGCGACTGGCTTTTGTTGCTTCTCTCCGTGCGCAGGGAGATGCAGCGCTTGGCTTTTTCAATATCCAGATCATTCTCCGTCCGGTGCGTCAAGTGTTAGGAATCTCGCGAGTCTCGTTAATCATTCGAGGAAGTGGGATATTGTAGTTTTTAGCGGGATTCTATAGTGTCGCTTCACTTTACTTTCCAAGTTCCATTTATTAATAAATTGAATTTTTTTATGGTACCGCTGTTTCGTGCTTGCGATGTCGATTTAATTAATTATATCGCCGATCTCATTGACTCTTGAAGCCCGCGCATTAATATATCAATGAGAAGATTCAATTGATCCGCCGTAAATGCATAAGGGTCAGATGAGAATGGAATTGCACTTGTTACAAATGCGCGTATTAATCTTTCGATCATCTATCTTCGATAGACAAATGCGAAATCTAAAAGATGAAAACGACGGCCGTGAAAGTATAAATTCTCTTGTCGTTAGATAATTAGAATCATCTCGACGCAATGCACGTTTCGCATTACTCAGCTCGAGGTACTTCTCTATTACTCTTTAATTGCGAAAAAGAACGCTTTCAAACGAATGATTTACTATTACTCATATTCCGGATCGCTTGTAAGCACAACAAAAACAGTTGGCAAATTCCTTGGTAACTCGTATATAAATCGAGGCGAAATTCTACTCCGCGCCGTTTTCCATTATCGTATCCTTAAAACCCCTTCGATTATTTAACGAGGTACGATTAATAAAAGCTCGCGCGCGAATAACGACAACAGTTACTCGGCCCAGACGCTCGGCTGCGTTCCCCGCGCCGAAGCGGAGAGGAAAAGGAAAAAAACGAAGGAAGGAGCGCGCGCCGCGGCGGCAGACGCATCGGCGCTTGCAGTTGTGCGAGATTAACATCTCATTGACGTCAAAATCGCGCAGGAGCCGAAGGCAGACGCAGGAAAAACGAGCCGGGACTCGGCGTCGATTCATCTTGGGAGATAATATCGTCTCTCCCCGGTAGCGCCGCGGAAAAGCCGGGCCTGCCGAGGATGAAGTCGTCGCTTCCTCCCCGCGTTACTTTTCTTTTGCGGACTCTTTCGAGCTCATTCTGCGGATTCGACGAACCCGGCCGGGCTGCCTCGAAAAATGCGGATGCTCGGGGAGTTACTGTCGAGATTTCAGTCTCGATGCGCACGCGCGGAACGAACAGGTCTTCCTTTTGTCAAATATGTTTACTCTGACTCCTTTTCGTGTACAGTGTACTGGCATCGCTAATTATGGACGATCGACGCGTTCGAGATGCACACTTTGCAAAGACCTCCGATTGTTCTAATCTAAGCATCTCGATCCATCGAAATCAGCTCTACTGTACTAACAAAGCAACCCCTACGACAGTGTCGAGCCGTATACTTCTATTATAACGAAGATAATCCACTGAGCTGAGTGCAGATATATCTCGCTCTTCTCACCTGCGGTGTTGCGCGTAATCTAGGGTAATTGATCGTTTATCCCACTCTGAAATAATACCATACCATATACCATATAGGTCATATTATATCTCAGTCTCCGCGAAAGTGAACAAGGCAACAAGAATTTTTTTTTCCTTTTCCCGCCGCGGTAAAAGCGTCGTGAAAGGGTCGTAATTTAATATCGACTGTAAGGCCATTAGCAGGAACTAACAGGCGAACGCTGTCCTCGATGAAAAAAACTAGGACGGAAAAACCGGCGATACATCGCGTTATTGGCCGCAGCGAGGCGGCTCTCAAAAGCGGAATTTCGTTACGAGCCCGGTGCAGCGTCCCTTGTGGCGGAGAGAGCCGTAAACAAATTCGAGCTCGTCGCCTAACAGCGGAGGCGAGCGCGGACAACAAGGGCCGGGCTCGCGGCCGGGGCGCAATAAATGTAAAAAAATAAGCGAGCCCATCGAGGGATGCGCGCGGCGCGGGTAAAGCCACGCTCTTCTCCCGAAGAGAGCGTTGAACGTGCGCTCCGTCGACGTGCTTCGTGCCTCCCGCTCCGTGCACGAGCCTAATCCGTTTATGCGCCGCGACGTGCAGCACCCGCTGCTGCCACGGTACGCGCGCCACTTTTCCTCCCGCCCCACCCTTTCCCGTTCGAACGAACGAAATTCTATGTGTATAAGAAAGAGCTGGACGCTTTTCTGGAATCGTTTTATCGACACTGTCAATTGTGAAGATAAAAAAATGTCCGATTTAACGTTTATTAAAGGATTGTTATAGCGAAGCGAATTCCAGGTTGAAAATAAATTAATCAATTTCCGATAAAATAAGCCAACTTTCTATTTTTTTATTCTTCGCCGGTCTGCCAATATTGAGTCTCGTAAATATATGCAAGCAATTTTCTAGATTACTGGCTCGCATTTCTCAACGAAAAGAAAAAAAAAGGTCCATAAATTACACCGAAATTCCGGAAATTCAAGATAATAAACCCAATGATCTTAAATAAAGCTTTTTCAAAGCAACAGAGTGTATAAATATTAAGGAATCCATTGGAATACTCGTTTATAATATCATACAAGCCTTTTACGCCGGCTTTATTGCCAGCTCTAAACCATATCAAATTCCCCATTCACCACGGAGAGCTCAACTTGCTCTACGACGGATAGCGAAACTATTCCATTCATGGGATTTTTCCTGTCTTAGTTCACGTTCTCATTCGCATTACGCAAGAGCAGCCCATTCCTGATTTTCTTAAATTTAATTTCTTGACTCGGCTCTTTCTCTCTCACTCACTCTCTCTCGAGAGAGAGAGGCTCGTTCAATAATCTCTCTCTCTCTCTCTCGCTCGCTTCCACCTCCGTCGAGCTGCACATCTGTGGGCTTTGTCTTCGAGGTTTTAAGGAGCGAGGCGAGGCTCTCAGCATGGGAACCGCGCTCTGTCGCACTTAGTAATAACCCGCGGACGCAAGCGCGATTGTCGCCCCGCAAAAACAAAAAAAAAACATCCCCAAGGAGGAGAAAGGGACTCGCTGCTCGAGCCGCGACTTTTTCCGCTTTAATTAGAGGCTCTATCTTCGGCTAAAGCTTGCTAATTTATGCGCCGATTCGCCGATTCTTCTCCTATACGAGGAATTGCCCAACTTAGTAATGCAATTTAATGGCCTCCTTGCCGGCTGAAGATGACAATGAGCGAGAGGAACCCGGGCGATAAAATGGATTGTAAAGCGGCTATTTACATTGTACGAGTAAAATGCCTACGCGTGGTAGCCAATACGAATACGGAGAAAGAGTAAAGTTTCGATTCGATTATAAGCGATCGTAATCCGCACCGAGCAAAGCTCGATGTCAAACGAGAGGATCGACGCGCGCGCGGCGGCGGCGGCGGCACGCCGACAAAAAAAAAAAAAAAAAAAAACAGCGCCGGATTCGCGCGTGCAGGCTCCGACTCCCATCGCCCACGCCGGGAAATTCGACCTCGCCATAATTGCTAATTGCAGACGAGAGAGAGAGACGCGGCACATAATGCGCGCGCGTATGTAAATGCGCTCCTCTCTCGTGCGCACAATGCGGACGCGCTCGTCGTCGTCGTCGGCGGGGGGATTCGTCGCGTGTGAGGCGCGCGGCCCCGCTAACGTATGGTTTTTCGTCTCATTGTCAGCGCCCGAGAGAAATGACATAATGAGCCGTTTTATTGGCACTTTTATATCGGCCGGCGATTTATGCGCGCTCCGACGTTGCTCAACGGCCGACTTGCCGTCCTATATCGTATAAGAAAGGAAACGGCATTTTTAAGGGGTGTGTTGGGGGGGGGGGGGGCGCCGCCATGGGATTTTATGTCGTCTCGATGCGGAATTGATGATTATTACTTTGAGCTTTTTCTCCGCCGATGACAATGAGATGAAGAAATCATCGAGTGTGCGCTTTTTTTATTGACAGAATTTTATTGCTCGTGCGAGACTGCGGTTTTTTAAGCATTGTTTATTACTTTCAATAGAGCATATTCTTTCGTTTTGTACAGATGATAGTTTAGTATAAGTATGAAATAGTGGCGATCATTTTTTACGACCAATTATTATTATACATTTGAATGGCTGTGCGCATCGTGATTGTTGGCAATCACTTTTTTAAATTATTTTCATTCGCAAAATAAAGTTATAAACAACACTCGCGTATTGTTCGCACCCTTTTTAACTCGACGAATTTAAATTTAAAAAGCGCCCCACAGAATCCCGAGCAATGGTCGGTGCGGCCGAGAATTAACTCATTACTCGCTGGGCAATCAATTTTTGAAGGAGCAAGCTCGCAAGAAGAGCGTGCGTTTATTACACAATAAATTTTATGCGATAATTGCAGACTTACCAGGATTCTGCCACTGCAAAGCTATCCGCCAGTGAAACTACGCGCGCCCCCCCTTTAAAAAGTTGATAAATCTCCCGCTGTTCATATTATAGACGCGGCGCAAGTAAGTGCATCCCTTGAGAAAGAGGAGAAAAAAATCTGTTATTACATTACGAATAGACTTATTTATAATTTTTTTGATTTAGGGAAATTATTAAATATCCTTAGTAAGCTCCGTAAAGCAGTTATTGGTTCTTCTAAATAACGTAAGATAAAAGCTGTTTGCAGAGGGTTATTTATATTATTAATTACCGTAATTTACTCTTGGATGATTACAAATTATATTCGCAATATTTATATCTAAATATTATAATTCATATTTGCATCTAAACAACATTTTTCAAGATAGCGTAGCGGAATAACACAAAGAACTGCGCGATAAGAAAACTGTCGCGGCACGGCCGGTCTCCGTTTCCGAAAAAAAAAAGGAGCCGCGCGGCAATCCATCAGCTGCGCAATTATAAACAAGACGTCGTCGAAACAATCGCGAGCCCGCGGAGTAATTAGGCGGGCTCGCTCGTGATTTACGGCGGGGCGCGAGGCTGCGCGAAGTCTAATCCGCGCGGCGGTGCACTTACACACACACACAGGTCTCTCTCTCTCTCTCTCTCTCTCTCTCTCTCTCTCTCTC
>UCOL01003531.1:0-18486 GCA_900474335.1 Ormyrus nitidulus | reverse complement strand
ATATATATATATATATATATATATGTATATTATAGGAATTGTACGTTGTAGAAATAAAATAACTATATATAATCAATAAGAGCACTTACCGGATCAGCAACCGATTCTCTACCGACGTAGTTGCACGAAGGACTGGTGTACAGATATGTGGACAAACGTTAATTACCTTGCAAATACTTAAGACTGACTTTTTTGACATAGGTCATGGGCTAAATGTTACGTCTGCTCAAGCACTACCAAAATAGTATAATACGAAATTTTTCAAACTAATAAATATTTTTTTATAGCACTTTTAATTTAATAACGGTTGCGACAAATTTTACTTTCTTCCGACTGCAATTATAAGAGGCAAAAATTAATTTTTAATTAAATAACGTAATCGCTTCTTGTAGAATTTTATTCAAAGTAGTTAATGCCACCGGCGATTTCATAAAAAAAAATTAGGGCACGTCACAATCGTAAATTCAATATTTGTCTACATATGTGGAAGTCGGTCAGAAGAGGTTAATGGGAATGAATCCGCAACAGAGAGCAATACAAAACTTATAAAACTGTTTCCATCATATTGTATATAGACTTCTATTACTTTATCTTCTGAATTTAAAAGTGAAATTCGATTGATACTTCTAAATTAAATCTTTGATAGCTAATATTTATTACTTACCAATTTTGATTTGTTTTCATTATTCCTATTTTGATTGATATCATTATTTCCGGCTGCATGATTTATTCTGTTTTCCTGATTTCGATTATTGTCTGCCGGTATCGCCGGTACATTAAGAATTCCTATAACCTCAGGGTTGCCGCCGGGGTGGATCCTTTGGGCTGATCTAATGGCACTTGTCCTTGTCTTTCGTCCCGTAATATTGTTGGTACCATTATTTTCGTTGATGTTTTCTACGGAAACGCGCAGAATACCGATGATATTCGGATTGTTGTTCGGGGGTTGCAATTGTGCTCCGTAGTACAGGGCATGGCGTGCATTCTGTGGATGTAAAGCAATGTTTGGCGGTTCATCGCCTTTGAAGGTGTTATAGATAGATTTAAAATGACCTGACACGTTTAAATATTGGAACGTGTACGTCGCGTGCATGGGGATCGAAAAGGATCCTCCGGGCCGCATTTTCTCATTCCCCGATTATTGTATCGATAATTGAATGAGCACGGGGCGGGAAAGCAAAGAGGCTTTCTCACGGACGGTTGACGATGGGCCGTTTTTATTTAATAAATAGCGAAAAGGCTGTTAAAGAATAGCGAAAAGGCTATAATGTATAGTAAAAAGGCTATACGTATCTTTTGTTAAATATAGCGAAAAAAGTTCGTTTAAGTTTAAATAATGTTCTTTCTTTTTTATAAATATAATAACTTCGAAATATCAGCAAAACACGAGCTGATTTCTTAAATGTTTTTCGTTGCTAATGTCAGTCGTTCTCCAGCTGTCATTGGAGAAACCTCAAAAATAAAATATAAAAAAAGTATTAAAAAGTCTGAGTTATTTTTTCTGTGCGCAAACTTCCATTTGGAAGAACAGAGGAGTTGTGGATCTATAGGTTGTCCACCTTCCTTATTCACCATTTTTTAACTGACTGGCTTTCTAATATTAATATTAGAATAGCTCGAATATTGTTTATTTTTATCTTTATTTATTTATTTATTTATTTTTTTAAAGATTATAACTTTTAAATTATAGAGCTATAATCTGTAAACATTTCAAGGCATTTTAGTCAACTAGTTTTTGAGTAAAAAGCTGAAAACCGAGAAAAATGAATTTTATATGTCTAACGATTACGGGAGTAAAAATGCTTTAATTTAATTGAACTTGTGAGAAAAGTTAAATCTTTTGCATGTTTAGAACTGTATAGTTTTTTAGCTTATAAAACTTATTAGTTCAGAAGATATTAAAGTTTTATTTTTATCTTTTTTTTTATTTTTTCAATAGCTGTATCTTATTGAACAATTGGTCTTTTTCAATGATCGACAGCTTATTTTTTTCGTATTTTACAAAATTTTCAAAATTGAAGAGAATCTTTAAAATTTAGTATTTTTTGTTTTATAACGATTTTAAATGATGCATGGTATCGTAATTGTATATATATAATATAATAGAGTCATATTTTTATTATTATAAATATTTTATTACGATTGTTTATATTAGTTTTAGCAATACATTATACAACATTTTTTTATACGACTTTGCGAATGGAGTTTCAAAAATTTGGTTTTTTAGTACTTTATAAATATTGCAATTAAAAATTTTTATTTAAATTTTGTTTGCTGATCATTAAATTCTAAAATGGACATAGAAAAATAAAATAATAATACAAAAATAAGTAATTAATTATAAAATATAGAATAGTTTGAAATTAGGTTGTTGAAATCGATTTTTTTTAACGAATCTCAGAAATAATATTGGAACGATAAATTAGTTAGGAGGAAGCTAAGTGCCAATGAATTGGCAACGGTTTTTTTTTTATTGAAACAATTAACTTCAAATTAGAATTAGCTTTTTACATAATTTTTTTTTTCTTTTTTTACAAAATTTAGGTAAAGTAAAAAGATTATTTTAATAAGAGGTATTGTAGTCTGTCCATGTGATATTACGTTGACATACATATTAAACTTCCGAAAATACTTAAAACTTATAGCATCAATATTTTTTCTTTATTTTCATATTAAAAATTATTCCCATAATGAACTTATTGTTTTGAAACACTAATTTACTTGCAAAACCGTTCTCATAGAGACAGGCTCACTAATTGACTAGTCTATGTAAATGGACTTGTTAGTAGAGTGACCGACTCGCGAATTCTGGTTCCCAAGCCCCGGGGCCGTAATTTTTAACTTGCGAATGCTAAAATAGAAATAGTTGATAATAATGCAATATAATTGTAATATTAGGCTTTTACGTAGTTGGCATTTATTTCAGTCAGAATCGAAAATCTGGTATATTCATATAAGAAATAAAAATTATCGCATATCTATCATCTTCGAATACGTTTTATTTTCAAGAAAATCATTAATTTCACGGCAAGAAAATGAAACTGTTGTTAAAGTACTCATACTACAGTTCCCCCGTGCTCAGCGAGCGATAGAAATCATTTATCGCTTATTTGCCGAACGTATCGCCATTCTGCTCACGAGCCTCGAGTAAAAGTAAGATAAACAACCGAAAGCGCCGGCCGGGGCCAAGTAAAGGGAGAGAGGGGGCGAGAGAGTCGGCTCTCTCAGAGTGCTCGTATATGGCGGCGGGCGCGTTAATACCTTCGCTCGCGCCGGCGCGCTTAGGTCGAATTTATAATGCAATGAATCATGGGGACGCTGCGCGGCTCAGTATTAAGGTAGATTGGGCCATGTTCTATGCAGCGCGACCTCCTCCTCAGCATTCTCCCCCACTCTCTCCGCGTCGCCGCCGCGGCATAATTAACGGCGGCCTGTATATTCCGCAGGATAATTACAATAATGTGTTGCAGAGCCGGACAAGGTCGTCCCCGGGGCCGGCAGCTTCAAGCCCTCGCTCATCGGGCCGGCAGTCAGCGCTACCAGTGAGTATACGCAACTGCATGTTTCCTTAACCCCGAGCGCGCGAGCGATGTGTGCTGCGTGTGTTTGTTGTTGGAATGAGCCCCGGCACTAGCTAAAGATCCAAGACGCTCGTAGCTTATAAACATGCACGCGTCTGAGATCGAGCTGCCATTGGAATTCGGACTCGAGTCCTACCCGTTTTCGCGATTTTCTAGACTATAATTCTAACTGGACCAGGCAGTACAGAATTAAATTAAAATATTATTGTGGGATATTCAGCTTTTTTTTCTACTATCATAATTGTTAGCAGGTAAGTAGTGTCCAACAGGTAGAAGGCTGCCAACTGAATATTCCCTGGTAAATATTTTATAACATTTTTCAAGTATAATATATTGATGTCAAAAATCCAAAGATAAAAGAAAAAATTCTTTACCCATCTATAAAAAACTTTTTCGAATCAGTTTAAAATATTCTTTTGGGCTAAAAAATAGAGTAGTTTCTAAAGGGGAGGTCAAAAAATTGACGGAATAAAATGTCGATGAGACGAAATTAATACTTCGCTTAATTTGTCACGAAACGAGAATTACAAACGGTTTATTAGTTTATGCTGCGTGTTTGCATTTTGGTAAACTGTGCATTAGCATTTGGATGCTTTTGTTACTAAAATTTAATAAAAATATTCGAATTTACATTCAATCTATTAAATGCTTTTCGCTGATGCGAAGCTTTCAACCAAATCTAAGATCAAGCAATTTTTCACAGCCGATTTATAGATTCGAAATTTTACGAAGAATAAACAAATCAGCTAAATCCGTATTAATATTCCCTGTTGTGGCGTACGATACGATACGATAAAGCGGATTTCATTATATGTAATATAATTGTCCTTTGCTGTATGCCTACTTAGCATTACTAGTACTTATCCCAATCAGACAGTAGATTGTATTATATAGCGCCCCGTACTCTTGAGCTGCATCGCCTTTGATTATAAATCAGTCAAGGGGTTCTTGCAATGTACAATATTAATTGTAAATCGCAGTTATCGGGGTTCTAGATCTAATGCTTACATAATGAGAGTTTCCAGGATTTCCTTGATTAACGGACACAAAGCACAAAGCCGCTTTTAATTAGTTAAAATACGGGGACATTCTTAGTAGTGTCACGGAATGACGCGCATAAATGATCTGATTGCGAAGCGTCATCCCGTAGACGATATGAGGAGGACTTGAAAAGAGAAGTGCATAGGCATCGGTAGCTCAGTGGGAGGAGCGTCCGTCGCAAAAACGGAAGGTTCTGCAGGGTTCGATTCTTAGCGGAGGTAAGTTCGATTGCTTTTTTTTCTCGTCCTCCTCCGCAATCATTATCAAAATAATTTTGGCCGCAGTCCCTAGCTATAAGCTGACTATTTACAATAAAAATTAACTATTTTTATACCATAGCGGTAATTTCAGAGAATTTACAAAAAATCAAATCATGTGATTAAATAGTACTTTTCCACACCCGTGTCGAAAAGAACTATTTAACCACATTATTTAATTTTTTGGAACTTATTATTGCACTCAATTAATTTGATGCTACAAATTATTATTGAATAAAGAGAAAATTATGTAATTCTTTTATTCCGTTTTTTATATACATTATAAATGCATTCTTGATAAATATTTTGTATTAATGTAGAAAAAAAAGGAGAAAAAAAATTATAAATTTTTTTCCATATTAAAGTTTGCTAAAATATGCAATTATTCATGAAATTTATTTCGATAGAATTATGCAAGGTAAGGTATTCTTTTTTTTTTTTAACTCTGGCTTATCTTAGGTAAGCCATCATCGCATTTATCTTTTACCTCAATCTACAAAAAGTTACAGAGAGTAAGATGTTACAATTATTTTACTAATCATCAATACAAGTTTTAGAATTTGGCCAAAATCAGAAAAATAACAAATATTTTGGTTTTTTATAAACAAATTATTCTTTTAAAGCAAACTTTACTTAATAATGACGTTTTAATCATACTTAATTTGCAAGAAATTTTTGTACTTTATTTATAGTTAGCGTAAATGACATTTAAGATTTATATGATTATAAATCTGGAAATGTACCTCTGAAAAAGATGAGCTTCTTTAATACAAGATATTTTCTTGCTTCGTGCAATAATGAAATTTAAGAGCAACTTTTAGTTTAAGGACAGCCACAATCTAAATGCTCAAAAGCGGATAATTAATTATAGAAAATTGTAGAAAAAATTATAGAAAAAACTATTCTTTCAATATTTTTGTAATTTTTTGGCACTTTATTAGCTTCATTAAACAAAAGATGGAAAATGTTGTATATGCTTTGAAGCCCAATTAATGTTATCTGATTATCTGCAAGTGCAGAGCACTTCGAAAAACAGACGAAGCAGCGGCTCACAGTAATTTATTTGCATGCAGAATCCGATGCAGAAACTATTTATCTGTTGAACTACTTTTCTAGTACTCGATTCCTTCTTTATGTGAAGATCTTTTTATTTTTTTTAAATTTTGCAACTTTCTTACAATCTGCTCTTTTTTTTTAATTTTCAAAACCTTCAAAATTGGCTCTGCAGTGTAATGGAGAGATGTTATTAATTATTTTATTAATTGTTATTAATTATTTTATGAAGTGTTGGAAATATATTGGAAATGTACAATATTGCCGTAATATTGCAAATATATTTCTAATATTAGCAATATTATCAATTTTTACACGGGAATGACTCGAATGTACAGTCAATTGAGAGCGCGGTCGCTGTGTATATTCTGTCTTTTGCTTCCGCCTAGAGGAAGCTTTGTGATATTTTTTTAAATCAGGCTAATCAAAATCCGAAAAAGTTAAAAAAAAATATTGACAATAATTGTTTTTTTTATAATTATTTGAAATGTAGGTACCCGTCGTCGCTCGCTTTTCTTGGATAAAATTTGAAGCTTGAAAATCACCTCATTAGCCTAAAATTTTCCGGCGAATATCGTGCCCATCCATCCATTTCACCAAGGAGCCACATTTTTCGCATCGGAGTATATTTATCTCTAAAGAGAATCGCTTGCAAGCCGCAACTCCCCGCTGACGCTCGCCTAACTTGGCCCATTCCTCGACAAAATAAGATTCTTTCTGCTGGCCAGTTTTGTCGCGCTCGCGCGAACGAGAAAAACCAGGAGAGAAGACGAGGGGACGCGCAGTCCGCGGGGAGAGAGCCGAAAAACTTTCCTACTTCGGCTCCTCCCTTCCTTTCCCGCTGCATAATAATGAAGCTTTTTAGCCAACGGGATGCGTGCAGAGTTAGTCGAGACTTGATTTGACTCGGCGCGTCTTTGTCCGGCTTTACGTACGTGCCGTACATAACGCTTACGAACGTATCAAACACGCGTATTGCAGTGTACGAAAGCTCTCAGCTTCTCATCACAGAGAAGGGGGAGGGGTGGGGGCTTTGATACAACAAGAGGCCGTACAGCAGCAGGCCGGCTGGCGAAAAGTTTAGCTGCTCGTTCGCTTGCTTTTGGCGCGCCTTGGCCCAGGAGATAAATTCCATTGAAAAGTAATATCAAACTTTCCGTGAACTATCCAATTTCTTTCCTTAAGGCTGAAGGCAAGAATGACGGAGCTGTCGCTAGTCGAACGAAAACAATATGCCTGCGCGAGAGCAGCTGCCATCAGACGCCGTCATTCAACTTTTACGCCTTTGACAAGTCACGTCCGCCGCTTCGTCTGGGAGCTTGTAAAATTCGCCGAAAATATTGCACAGGTCTCGAGGATCGAGATTCCGGCGGAGCTCAAAAAATATGCGGCTGGACATTTTCGCGAGCGAGCCACCACGAGCGCTCAATTGGGAAACTTCGAGCGCTATAATATTTAATGGGACCTTATTCGACGAAAGCGACGGTCTCATATGTCTCGGTAATGGATTTCGTTAAAATTCTAGAAGGTTCTTTCCCGTGGCAAATGATGCGAGCTATTTCAATAATACTTTTAGTGTACTCGGTAAAAGCTGACGTTGCCGTGAGCATCTGCAGTTTAAGGCGTATTTTAACGCAGCAGAATTTGTAAAGCCTGCAGAAAAAATCAATTAAATGTACATTTAAATTTCCTAGTGCGAATATTCCGTTTTTGAACTAGTTAGTGGATATCTTGAAATGGATCAATCATTAAAAAGGAGAGAAAATGAAAAAAGTTTCCGTAGACCTGTAAAAAGTTTTTTAAGCATTCGTTTTGACTACAAAATAGAGTACATTCTGTGATGTTTGATTTTTTTGTTTTGCGCTTTTTACATTTTTCTACATTTATTTACATTTTCAAAATTGTTATAATAGCTAAGCTTACAAGCTTCGAAAATGTCGAATAAATGGATTGAGAAAATGACGACCAGATGAAATTGATATTTTGCTTGATTTCTCACGGAAGAAGAATTACATATGTTTATTAGTTAATGTTGCTCGTTTACATTTCGATAAGCCATCCATAGTTTGAGAAATTTGAGAATAGGTTCAATCCATTAAAAGTTTTAGACTGATCGGAAAAAGCATTTCATCAATACTAAATACTAAAACAAGCAATTTTTTATATTTACTTTGTTGACTGGATATTGTCCAGTGTTCAAATTGATTTCTTATGTAATTAAAATTATTACATGCACACGTATTAATTAAGCAAATCCACTTAGTGTCAATTTGAAGAATGCTTTTAAAACTATATCATTTTTATTTAGTGTTAAAGCTAATAACTTCCTTAAAACTTGTAACTTCTAATCTAACCAAGCTACTGATATATTATATTAAGGATTATATAGGATGTGAATAATAATATAAGCATGTCTTTTTAATATAAAACTTGATTTATTCATTCGCAAAACTTATTTTTATCGCTCGAAATGCGCGCTCCAAAACTCGTGATTCGCTCGCGGTATTAAGTTTTAATCGGAAGTCTAATATATTACTCGCGATATTTCGGGACTTGTGCGATACCATCTACTAACCAACCTCGTTTTTATAATCTGTTGGCTGGGCCCTTTCGCCACTATGCAGCCCACCGTCGACTGTCAAACTCGTTGGCTCTGGGCGGAGATCGTTGTTTCTCTGCTATTGCCTCGGTGTTTGGAGGAATTTCGACCTGGAGCTTCTGGATCGGATATAGGTCCTTGCTCCCCGTGATGTCACTGTCTTTGATCTTCATACTACTTCTGTTATGTCTGCCAGTTCTATCCTCTCTCACAGTGCGTTGGAGGTATAAACTTTAGTGAACGAGACTTGAGAATAATTACTGTTGGTGGGCCGCTGGCCAAAGAGGCAGAGAGCGCGATTCGGCTCCTTATATAGGGCAGTCAGGGCCCTAATTTGGCGATACGCCTTGTGAGGTCTCTCAAGAGGGCGAAAAACGCAATGTCCCGTTACAAACTTTATCCTGGTTGGGAAAACAAGTTTTTTAAAAATATTTATTTACACGTTTCATCCAATCTACAACTAGATGCGTAAAATACATAGAGAAGACCATCGGAGCCATTAATAATTCATAGCACTTGTTCCGAAAATTTCATAGCTAAGCATGCCAATGAAAATATGAATAACTGATTTTGAAAAGTGACGAGAAAAGCGTCAAAGTCATAAAGGGCAGGAGAAAGTACTATCCGATAAACTCATAATCCTATATTTTCTCGCGGGCGTAGCTGGGCTGAAAAAAAAATAAATAAAAGCAACAACGATCGCGTTTTATGCAGTGCCGTTACGCGTCCTCGAACAAATATTTACGGGCGGATGTTACAATTACCGAGATGTTAGCTGGGGCGCAAAAAACGATCCTTCATACCGTTAAAAGGATAGAATTTTCGAGTTCGCTTGTGCACGTCCACAAAAAAAAAAGGAAAAACGCGACTTCTCTGTTCCGCTTAACATTGGCAAGTAAAGTTTTAGGGCAGTGCGTTAAAAGAATGGCTGGAACAAAGGAACGAGCGTGAAAATAATTGATTAGAGATGTTTTTAAAAGCAAGGATGTCATAATTATTTTTTGATAAAAAATACGAATAAAAAATTTCACGAAAGAAAGTGATTTCTAATAGTAAATTTAACCAAAAAATTATATTTGTTTTTCTTATTTAACGCAAACCGTTTAAAGAATATGCAGCAGGCTGACCATACAGGGAGTTCTTCTACTGAATTGATCAATATACTCTTTAAACATAATCAAAATGAATTTTGTTCCATTCGTATAAAATATGATATTTATTACTCCAAAAATAAATGTTACACTGTCGATCTGTTGGAAAATATTTTTAGATTTTACTTTAAAGCGTTACATAATAGCATGAAAATTTCAGTTATCCAAACTCATAAATTAAAGGTGACAAATGCATTACCTTCAAAGTTTATTTCTATAGTAAAACAAAATAATATGCTCGCTGCGAAATTATATATTTTAAAAATATTTAGAATTAGTTTCAACAAATTTTCAAATATCAATTATTAAACTTCAACGCGTCTGTCAATCAAACCTCTGGGTTGCGTAATACAATTTTCACCTACGGAATTTCGAAAACAGTCAACTAGCACTTCATTGAAAAACTAAATAATCGACGTATTCACAAAATAAAGACGTGTCTGGCGCTAGATTTGAATGCCTCTTTCACCGCGCCACGGAGTTTACGTCTATCTTCCGCTCGAAAAGTCCACGAAACGACAAACGAGCGCGACAGATGAAGCGTCCATTAAAATAGGTAAAATGCTCCTGTTCCACTTTTCATGGAGAACCGATTTTAACATGTTTGGATAAAATACATTAATTTTTTTTTTTTTTTTTTGGAATCCGTATCATCAAAACTTTAACGAGCTAATTAGCTAATTATCTCATTTAGTTAACGGCCAGTCTGCCGTTTATGTATTTTATTTGGTTCCGTTCTCTTATATGTTTCCGTACATAGATATGATTAGATATTGGAATCTAATAGAAACTGACGCAATAATAAAAATAAAACTATTGTTTCAATTGAACAAAATGTTTTGCGTCACTGAAATAACGTTTGAGACAGCAAAGTCTATCAGTGACGGTTAGAATTTTAAAAAAAGTTTTCTTATTGGAAAATGGTTGACCAAAAGCTGGCCAAATAATGGTGAAAACTTCCAACAGGGAAGTATTTATAAATAAGACTACTGAGTTCTGATTGCTTTTTCGTCCTGCCAGTTGCATGCGCACCACGATGGAAAGGAAATAAAGAGAAAGGGGAACTTGTCGGAATAGAGAGAGAAACAGAGAAAGCCGGAGAGTCAACGGTCCTTGACGCAACCTCGATCTCAATTTGTACCTGAGCGCAGACTAGCCGTATTTACTCATGTAAATTCACATCTTAATGCGCTACTAACGACGGAAAGGGAAGGGAAAGCGCGACAGATAACTAACGAACAGTGGCAATTAACGAGTAGTGTAAAATGCAAGTGTGGAACGCAACAATACGCAGAATTACGAACGAGTACTTCTCCATCGAAACTATTGCCCCTTCGAAACTGATGGAAAAGAAAAATGATCTTAAAGCCGCTCTTTTCGTCCGCCTGTCTCACTAGAGGTTTTACAACGTACCAAGCAGGCATTCGCGCGGCACATTTGAAGCGTCTTTCCCGCGTTGTCGCACATGTTGCCGCGGGTTTTAAGCCCCTACAAGACAGAGGGGAACGGAGCCCCTCCCTACTACCGCTGGGAGCCTTACTTTCATATGCGCCGGGCGCTACGGTAAGTGCTGTTAATTCCGCGCGCACCTGCAACGGGCTCTGTGTGCCTGCATAAACTTCGCAGCCAGCCGACGCATTTGACTTTATCCCCCCTCCGAGTCCTTTCTATCTCCTTTCTACGTTTTCCTATAGTTCTCTCACCTTTATAGTCTTGCTCGGTCTCTCTCCCTCTCTCTACATGCTTTCGTTTTTTCCTCTTTTATTCGTCTACTTCCTTTTTCACATTTACCCAAGTGGTTTTTAGCGGTTTAAATGCGGCTAGAAAAATAATTAGTAAATTAGGACGTTTTTTTGTTGACTTTTTTATGATTATTGTGAGGCCTAGCGACATTTTTGCCGAATGCGAAATTCCGTATGCATAGTTAAGTAATTTACTAATTTATTAAACTCAATTCTTTTCGCCGTTTTTTTTAATTGATCCATTTGTCATATTTATACTTATAATATTCATTAAATTTATTGTTCTAATTTCCTTTCGTAACTATAAAATTAATTTAACAAATTCTGATTTCAAACGGAGGTAAACAGAATGTAAATGTCAATAGAAGAGGGAATATAAAGGACAATGGACCTACGTCTGAGTATTTAGCAATCATGATCTCAAAACAAACTAGTCAACAAAAGTAATTCTATATATTGAAGCATCTGTTAGAAATAAATTTATTTAACTCTATAAAACAGACATGTATTTCGAAAAGTATATAATATATTTCAGCTAAAATGCACTATTTGAAAGTTCTACATAAACGTTAAATAGACAAAGAAGAACATAAACACAAATAAATTGAAAAACAAACTTGACTGATTCGACTACATTTAACTGTTAACTATATCCTTGGTAGAAAATAAAGCAATCCTGCTGGTTAAAATATTAAGCACTAGCTAATTTTTTTAAGCTAATTATTAGATTTATATTTTCTAATTTCTGGCTAAGCACCTGTTAGTGAGCAGTGCGGTAGTGCTGAAGGTTAAGTTACCCTATGTAGATAAAATTAATATCTTAAAAACTATTTTTTTAAATAATAACTTATTTATTCATTTAGGAATTAATTTATTCATGTATTTATTTATTCATTTCTTCCTTCATTTATGAATTTATTTAAAATTGGTCACTAACTAGAAAGCTATTATTATTAGCTAGCGAACAGCCAAAAATAAACCAGAAATCGCATTTTTGACTATTCATTAGCTGAAAACTGCTTAAGATTTCTACCAAGGATTCAATTGCATTTTCTTCTGGGTGGCATTTCTACTGACATAAAAATGCTTTTGAATCATTAAAAATATTGTTGATGTAACAACATTTTTATTAGATCTGTTCCTTTTTTATTTGTGTTAGAGCTTCTCCGCCTCGATTGCCAGCGTTCCGCGCCCTCCCGGTTCTGAGTCTTCTTTTTCCCGTTTATAGGTAATCCATGGGTCCATGTCAGGCCCTCGTGCTAGACCTGACTCCGGCAAGCTGAACTTCGGAGTCCCTAACGGTCAGGATACCCTCCCACAAACCACTACTCATGTTCGCGGTCAGCGTCAGAGACAACAAGGCCTTACAGTTCTTAAGGAAGAAAATAATATTTATGAAATCGCTTATTTTCCGTATCCGCTGTTTCATCCTTTAAGTTTTCCTGTTTTCTTCTCGTTTTCCTTGCACTTTTCCTCAAACGTACAAACTTTTACGTATGATTCTTTTAACACTGTAGCAGTAACACATTCGCTCTCAAAACATCACTCTTAACGCTTGCACACTTGCCTTATAAAATATGATCATAATATATAACAGCAATTTTTTTGAGCTTTTTTGTGAATGTTCTAGGCAAGAGACATTTTTAAAATTTAATCATTTGGGAAATACAGGTGTACTTACATTTAAGCCTTTTAAATATTTAAGAATCCTGAAAATTTCGTCCTGAGATTTAATGCGAAATTCATAAAGTTTCAAAGAATCGCAGCTCAAAGTAATAAATTGACTGCGGTTTGTCAAAAAAAAAAAAGTATTTGCAATTCGCACCGCGTTGCTAGAAGCTGGAGATCCTGAGGTTATAACGATCAGCTAATATTGTATGTAGAAAATTAAGGATAAAGTTTGTTTTTTAATGATAGAGCAAACGCTTCAAGAAGGGAAATTCAGAAACTAAACTAGTCGATGACGGAGCCCCAGCATTGAAGATGCGCAAAGACAAACATTCGTCCCCTGCAACCCTCCGAGCTTTAAAATTCATCGAAAAGTCTATCAGTACGCAAACGAAAGAGTTTTTTTTTCTATTTTCTAAACTTATCAACGTGATTGGAAATTCTTATCGATAAAATACTCTTAAAAAATTGCATAATTCGTACTAATAATTTGCCAACACCACAATATGGGATGGGAATATTGAGTATGAAGGAGTTAAATAATTCAAATACATACATAATTTAATGCAATAATAAAGGGGTATATTTTATTAAGGAAATATTTTAGTATTTTAGAAGTTCCTAAATTGAAGATAATTAAATTAAATCTCTCCCGTGCGTATTATGTAATGAAAACATTTCGTGCGTATAGCTTTCGTCGAATTATAGCATATATTACAGCAATAATAAATTAATGGAACGCGAAAGCGATAAAAATTAATTACTCTTTAAAACCTCTTCCCTCTCTGCACCCTTCTGCATCTATCCCTTTAAAATTTATCTACATCCAGCAAGGTTTTCCCTCCATCTCTCAGCCTCGCCACGGGAGATCGAAAAATCGAGCAAGTAAAACCGGGCTAAGTTTGCTAGAGCGGACGGTAGTGTAGCAGGAGCCTCTTTAGAAAGCGGTGAAAATCTAATAGACTGCGAGAGAGCGTAGATGAGATATTGGTTTTAAAGACGATCAATGCCTCCGGCCAGTAGTCTACGGCATCGGCTATTTCGCTCTCCGAAGTCTGCGGAAGGCTTCACCTAGTTACCAGTCCTTGAAAAACTCGAGGATCTTGATTCACTCTCTTACTCCGCGTCCTTATACGACATTAAATTACTGATTTCCGTTAGTCCCGTTTAGTATGCGTTTTTGGGGTACGTGGAAGTGTATTAATGCAAGAAGGGAGAGGAAAATAAGGGAACTAAGAGGAGCAAAAGGAGTCCCTGGCCTGAGTCTTCTTTTTCAGGTACTTTTTTCTTGTATTCTGCGCGAAGACTGCAGTAAATATACTGTAAAAGATTAAATCCTTCGTCGGAGCTATAAAGTAGCCTCTAATTAATCGATCACCGGAGAACGAATGAAAGCTTCTGTAGCCGCGCGAGGACTTTATTTTTATGACTGCGGAGTACCGCCATTGCGCCATTTCTTTATTTCATTTTTATTTATTGCCGAGTCACTGTCTTTTATTCTTTGCTTTTCTTTGCAAGAACGAAGAATCGTGGAAAACCATAAAATTATTTCCTTTAAAAATAAGACAATTTTTCTTTTAATGAAAAATAAATATTTGTTTATCTTACAATTCGCTAGTCTTACCAGCTGTGTAGGATTAACTATTCTTAAAACCCACTTTTACGTCTTTATTTCGAATAAGAAACATTATTATTAGATTTAGAAAAACAAAAATCATAAATACTATAAATAGTCAAGAGACAATATGTCAAGAAACGAAATTTTACATACAAGAATGAAAAATTAGACACATAAAAGCAAGTTCGTATCATACGTCTCAATATTTTCTTGTCTGACAGTACGCGAGGCTTATCTACTTAAATGTCAATATTTTCATATTTCACGATTTCTGGAATTTATATTGAAAAATTAATTATACTACTTTAAATTTAAATACATTACAATTTCTCCAACATATTTAACACTTCTTTAAGTAAATTACCTTGCCCATAAAATTACTTAAATTTTAACAATTTTAATTAAAAATTCTACCTTTCCAAGGGAGATAACTGAGTATTAACATAAAATGGATTTTTAATGAGGCATGCAACGGTTTTTAAAGTGATGCCTTTTATTACAACGAACGATGCTCGCCGGCAACTGAATCAATATTGAAAACGCGATAAGAACAGCATAAATGTTTGGTCAGTTTTAAACTTGCATCGGCATCGGTTCCGAGAGAACATTTAACCTCTTTTTCGGAAAAAAAAACTCAGGGCGAAGAAAACGACACAAAAAAGAAGCCTGAAGCACAATTTTCTGCCTAGTTATTTATTGATGTCGACAAATTGAATATTCTCTATACCGTTTTAGCCCTACGCGGAACCCCACGTAGTTCGAAGAAATTACTTCCCGCTGAGGAACGGCGCGAACGAGGCGCTGAATAAAAAATACTACCACGTGTGTGCGTAATGTATTTCCATAAGACAAAGAGGACGCGTGCCGACACAGAGAAAGCAAGAGAGGAGAGAGAGAGAGAGAAAAAAAAGAGGGGGCGCAGGAGGAGCGCACCGGTTCCGGGATTATTCCGATTGATGTTACTCCGGAGACTCGGTCGGCTTAAATATTTCTCCATGAATGATTATTTCATGCAGCCGCAGTCTGTGGAGCAGCCACGTGCAATTTGTACGCCACGTCAGGCTTCTGCGCACTGCAGCACATAAGACTTTGGCGCCTCTCTCGCCGTGTCGGAATGTATATTATATACGTGCGCGACCGCTTGCCTTCTGACTATTTTGTGTTCTTTGGTTACGTGCGACGCTACACCGTACTTGGACGACCACCAAAATTTCCGTGCCCGAACTGAAATATCGATGGGAAACTCGCTGCGAAGCCTTGGCGAGTAATAATTCTCTGCTGCGAAATTTTCGCAAGAAAAGAAGCAAATTTCAGTTCGCTTCAATCCGTGTCCACCTGGCAAACCATTTTTCTTCTCGTAACGAAATTTAATTAAAACTTTGTCGAACGTGAAAAACAAGAGTCGCTCGTAATGCAATATCGAGATTGAAAATAAATGTAGCTTGATTTAAAAAATATTTTTGTTCGCATATTTCGTCGGTATAAGCAACAATATTATATCCCCGTACATTTAATAATTGAATTTTATCTTCCTTTATGTAAAAGAATATAAATTTTTACTCATTTGCGTGTAGTCTGAAATTCGTATACATGTAGGTCAGGTCTTTCGAAGAAGCGCTGGTCCACATATCATCCAGGAATGTAAAATGTAGCGATAAGCGAGAATTCGCTGATAGAGCAATTTTGCAACTTAAAATTCGCCTCGTTTATAATAGGTCTTGACAGAGAAATTTCAATTTATCTTTTCCATTCGTATTTTACGTGTACCAAAAGTATACATATATAATTCATTAAATTCAATTTTTTGGAGGATAGAAATTTGAGACACGTCCTCCTTTTGTAAATAGGTTTTTTTCATTACTACTATTGATATGTTTTTGCATCTATAACTGATGAAACTACTTGTTAATAATAAATGTCAAAAAATTAATGATTTCTTAATCTAAATGTGCCCCTTATAGGGTTAAGGCACTGATTTGTTTGTGTCGAGGTAAACATCGTGCTTTGCTTCCTGGCGCAAAGCTAGTCGTGGTTCAGATTCGAATCCCCGTTAGTTCGAAATTTTCGGAGACATTGCAAAAAAATTTCTACCGTATATTTCGGTGGCGGAAATCGAATTTTTTTACCAACAAAATACGTGAAAATCCCAAACTGACGACTGAGAGGGAACTGCGATGTTAAATAACTGAATTAAAAAGAAATTCGGAGAAAAACAAAATGTAAAGATCAATCATATAAATATCGCATATATCCACTTAACTAGTCAACGTGAAACTAATTACTCTTAACAAATGATGGATTTAGCAGAAATTAATAACGTCATTATTGGCAATCGATGCAGAACGATTCTGCATAAATGACGAGTCTACGGAAATACTGACTGAACTATTTGCGATGTTAATTACTAATATTATGTGATGTGTAAGCTAAGAACGGACAGTCCTATAACCCGTCAATCGCACATGTAATTGTATTATTCATGATGCGTGTTTATAAACTATTCTGAAGGTAGGCGAGTGTGTATTGTAAATTATGAATTCCCATTCACCTAATACGTATATACGATGCTATGTAAATCAAAAAGTTTGTTTAAGCTGTAAGATTTTAATTCAACTGGGAATGTCCTGAATTAGAATACTGTACAATTAATTGTTGAATACTTTTAAGTGATTAAATATAAATTTTCTTAGATTTTAGCTAAGCTTTTGATAACACGAACGTTAGACTGAAAGAACATGGCTTATATTTTTGTATTAGAAACATGTTTTAAAGTTGCAACAAAATTCATAACACAAATGCTTGAGACACTCCTTGTAAGTAATTTACAGTACATAAATTACTGCTTATTTCGATCATTTATTTAAAAACCTATAGTCTCATAACTTTGTAATAGACCAGAAATTTACGATTTCAGTATTGATTTCCTATAATAATAAAATATTTCGATCGCTATGTCGTAATGTAGTACACAATAAGTCTCGGGAAATTTTATCACGTATATAAAAATTAAATACTAAAACTGTAACTAACTAGAAGGAATATTGTAATTACATTTTTCCATACTTGCCTTCTCTATTCTCACGTTCGAAAAGGCGACAGAACAAACAAAGAAATAAACATTTCAAAATCATACGGAGCCTGTAAATGGACTCGCCTTCAATTTTGCTGTCAATCCCACGGGCGGGCTGACTCTTCCCGAAATTACTACTCGCCCCGTGCAAGATCGAGCCCCGGGGGTATCATTGGAGCGGGTGCGAAGGTCGAGGACCCTTTTATTCGACGATCTGGTAACCGCGAGAGCGCGAATGTGCGCTTAGGCACTCGACGCGAGTTACGGACGAACTCCACGCGCTTCAACAATGCCGAAGCCGCTCGGGAGAGGATGGCAAAGTTACACCCCTTGCACGGTTCGATCGCCACTCCTATGTACGCCGCTTCATTATTCTGCAGGCCCGGTCGACCTTCTGCCTAGCTGCATCGAATTCCTGTATGCTGACCCAACCAATACGGGAGTAGCTGTGGTCTGTTGCGTAAGCGCTCTTTTACGCATAACTGTCGAACTCGAAAGAAAAAAGATTTGTAGCTTTTTTAACCTTGAAAGATACTGTATTTATTTATACAGGAATTTTTCCAAGATACTTATATGTGGGAACGCTTTTTCATGATATAGAAAATATTTTTTCTTAACCCAGGCATAAAATACACTGAAAAAACGATCCTCTTATTACAAAAGGAATCCGCTTGTCAGAAGAGGAAATTCTTCTCAATATTTGTCC
>UCOL01003530.1:0-18497 GCA_900474335.1 Ormyrus nitidulus | reverse complement strand
CTCAGCAACCTGACCTAAGATTTGGCAAGAAGATGTATTTTTATTTAAAGAATCATTCTTTTCAATTTTAAATAATTCTGCAGTAATTTGCGTAGCGCTCGACCCACCTTAAGGCACCCTAGCAGAAATTTTGGTATTAAATTGTCACTAATCTTATTACTAATCTTAAAATTAGCTGGCGTGAAAGTTGCTTATCAAATGCCCTAAATGAAACAATTCCTGGGTTATTTTAGCACTGTCAATCAAACGTGCAAACTCAACGTTAACAGAACTTTAAAACATTCTAATCTAAAACTAATAAACGTTAAACGTCTTTAGAATTGAATTCAAATTTGAAGTTTTTCAAATTCTATTTCGAAACATTGAAAAATGACTTTTTTCTTTAGATATGTCTAACCCTAGTTGCTATCGTGTTTAAGCACACAGAGACTACACTCTTATGAGGCATAATGCAACGAACTTGGAATCGATGCATATTCGGAAGGATAAATTGGAAAACAACTCTTGAATTAATACTGAGTCCGGATTCAGTTTCAATGGACAACATAACTCGAGGCTACATTCTTAGATTTCAATACATTCCCCGTAATAATTATATTTTCAATTAATAGAACCATGCTGATCTACGTTAGCTGAAATAAAATGGAGCGGCCCATGAACAATGTTTGATTTAGGTAAAAAAATTCGATTAGAAATTTTAAATATTCGGATATTTGTTTCCAGAAATAAATGGATCTTGTTTCTGCCAGGGTTACTTCAATGTGACTTACTAATAACTAATACTAATTTAGTCTTTCGCTTAAGCTGTAGTTCGCTTAAGATTTGTTGTTATAATATGGTATAGATTGTAATGTATTGATAACTAATACTAATTTAGTCTTTCGCTTAAACTGTAGTTCGCTTAAGATTTGTTGTTATAATATGGTATTGAATTATTATTTATTATTTATTTATTTATGTTTCATTTTGTACTATTTACTATTTCTTTCAAAAATATGTTTACCTTATACTCAAAGTTGCTTTGCTTTTGCTTGAATTAATTTTGGATTGGAAAATTGGAGGAAAAATGTGGAATCATCATAGGGTAGAAAAGAGAAATGTATTTATCGAAGAATAATTCATACTATTTTGTATATCAATTTATGTATATTTTGTCCATATAAAATAAAGATTCTAATTATTTGAAATGACTGCGCAATTCGTAGCCCTCTCTTTTTATTACCCTGTTATTTGGAATCGTTACTATAGATACTAAATGCAGTTCGAGAATCACATAAAAAATGTAAACTTAATGCAATGTATTAACAAAATTTAATGTACCTACAAATGTCGCACTATGTAACGAGCAACAATTTGCTGAGGTCGCAATTCCCACTGGCTCAATACATCTTTCGGAGTGGTAACCTGAAGTAGAAAAAAATGCCTCGTAAAAAAAATGGCATTAAGATTTAGGTATCGTAAAAAGAAGCCTCCCTTACCTGATCGCCCTGCAACCGATCTAGAAAAGTGATGCAGACGATAGCCGCCCTGATGCCAGCCAGGTGGGTAAATGCGGAGAAGCAAACAGCTTCCATTTCTATGTTTCTTACTCCAGCTTCGTGCAGCCTCTTGAGGTACCTAATTTTATCGGCCTCCGTGTGCTCGCAGAAGGCACCGTCTAATCTGCCTTGGCCTTCGTAAAAGTCCATTGCGCACATCGTTTTGCCGATCACGAGATCGAAGCCGTCTTTGGCTTCGTGCAAGGATTGCAGTTCCTTGGCCAGTTCTTGGTCCAATATCGTTGCTCGCCTTATCTTCTCGCCTACGACTACCTGCAATGTGTTATTATTGATTAGTTAATCGTACAAAGTTTTATTGTCTGTATAAAGGACATTGAAAAAGATGTAATAAAGGTTCTGATGTAGTCGAAGAAGTTTACGTTGATGGCGATGTAGCCTCGATTTGCTCGGGCCGATAATCAAGAAAAAACAAGTCGAAGAATGTTCTTAGATGGTGATGCAAAAATTAGACCGTTACATTTTCAAATCTTATTAAAAATCTTGCGTTTGAGTAATACAAGTAGACATTTTTTGTAAATAAAATGTAACACGCTTATGCATTATATGCTTATCACACATTTTTGCTTCTTCCTAGAGGACGCTTTGTGATAGTGATGTGATGTAATGTGTGTGTGTATGTGTGTGTGTGTGTGTGTGGGTGTGATGAAGTGGCAGCGATTTTTTTCAAATTATGATTGCTTTATCTGATTTTTTTTTATTGCTTGTATAAATTCTGTCAAGAAATTTTGCTGACAAAATGATAATATTCCTATATCAGATGGCATTTTCAATTGACTGTGAAGTAGCAACATCTTTCAATTGATTAAATCATTAAAATTGTGCAACAAATCACGCATGTATCACGACATTATTTAGTAACCAATTAAAAGACTCTTTAGATTTTAAAATAATTAAAAATCGCTTGGATAAGGTAATTGCATTAAAATAATGAAATTGTTGCGTACCTGCTCATAATACGAATTAATCATTTCGTCGACCGCACCATTTGATATAACAACACTGCCAGGTTTGATGCCGATACCGCCAGACGTTCCGATTCTGAAGAAGACAGGATTCTTTACTTTTGCATAATACATTAGTTTTATAATTTCGTGAAGAAGAATTTGAAGTGACGGTACGCCCATTCCGTGCTAAAAAAGAAAAACACGAATCTATCAATACGTCGAAAGTAATATAGTTACCGTTACAGTGTAACAGTAAAAAACTCGAACAAAGACTTTCTGTTATGATTTTGTTATTTCCGTCGACTGTCTTCTTTAGCAAAGAAATGGAATCATATAATGGAATAATTTTAATAGTCGGTAATTTAATGACTTTGATAATATCAAAGAGAAAGGAATAATATTGTCATCGATCATTTGCTAATCAGATGCAATTTAATACGTTAATCGATTTAAAGCAGTACTGAAGAATAAGTAGATATCACTGAATATACTTACACTTATTGAAAGCACCGGTCCGACTTTGTACATGGAATAACGATACGAGTGTTCTTGCATGTCTTGGAATTCCGTTCCCGGAGGTAGTTTATCCTTTAATTCGGAATGTATATACTTGGCGAACGTCTCCATGCGCTTCGGCGTGCCACCCATACAGACAAACTGCAAGAGCATTTTGTCATTTCTATCATAAGACTAAGATTGGCGAAATGTAAAAGAAGAGAGGAAACGTTCATTTCAACGCGGTGAGTTATAAGCAGAGTTTTTTCCAACGATTTTCATAGTCGATTGAATATTTTTAGAATGATTTCCTTTTAAACGGTTTAAGGGCACAGACGGGACTATAAGCACAAAATTTTAATAAAAGTCGCGTAAAAGAAAATCTGCTCTAAACGCACATAGTTTGCTTCAAGTTCACACTAAAAATTCTTTAAAACTCACGGAAATGGTAGTTTAAATGACATCCATTTAATTTATAAATTTTATTTATTAGTATAAAAATGCCTGCACCTTCACGTCTCCAAACATTTTGACCAAATCGTGAGATTGAGTTCCAAGAGAAAGATGATACAGGATATCGTGATCCAAAAGTGCTATGTTCGGATTCTTGAGGCGAATCGTTCCCTCTTTATGACTGTGAAAAGATATCTACGATTAATCGGATTTTAAATTATTAATTTTGTTTCATTGTATTTTTAGTTATTAGACTGAATAGTGATTTAATTCATGATTTTAATAATTTTAATTATTAGAATTGCCTTTTTATTAACGATAAATTTTAATTAAATACTCGACGGATAAAATTTGCACAGTCTATAGTGATCAATAAAAAACGTACGTGGTATTTTATGAGTAATACTAGCTCTCTCTCGGCATTGACCGGTACGAGATAAGGTTATGTACTCTTCTTACAAAATCGAACAACTTTAAACCGTGACGTATTCTAAGCTTATCGTTTGGTTTACAATTGAAATCAAGCGGTTAGTTTCAACTCTTTTGTTTATCTACTTGCCTTGTATAGAAACATTTTTTTAAAAAACAAATTCTGCCTGGAAAGCAGAATGAGTGTGATTTATTGACGAAGAGTAATTAAAAAGTTTTTAATAATAAAACAATCACTTGTTATTAGTAAACCATACCCTCGCGATTAACGCATTTCCCTAAATTAATAAAGCAAAAAAATATAATTATTTGCGCGATCCTCGATAAAAACAAACTATCCTCTCGTATTTACCTGTCATCCTGCTTCCTTTTGCAGCAGCTATCATCCTGAGCAGCTGACATTATAAATTTGACACGTTACTTAGGAAAAAAAAATGCAGGGAACGCGCGACGGGATAGCGACGAGCGTTCGGCAAGCTGCTGAAGCAGAATGCGGGGAACCGTTAGACATGCTACTTTGCGCGCACAACTCCCACTTCCTACCTCCCCACTCCCGTGGGACAGAGTCGCTTCCGTTGCACGCCAACCGGGCCTTTTATCAATGGATTGGTTCACCATTCTTATCGCACCGACGAGATCTGCTTTTTCTTGCGCGGACAAATTTTCCGAGCCGGGAGTGCATCGACGAGTGCATCGTGCCACGTGCTAAGAGAGTCTGGATTAGAACGTTGAATTGCGCACGCGCAGCACCATGTTTTCTTGCACGAGTAGTACACGCAGTTTGAGTAGGAGCACTTGAGTTGCGCCAGTCTGGCATTAAAGGATGAATTTGATAAGTAATTAATATTTTAAACCCGAATGAAGAAGCAATCTAAAATTACTTATTAATTATGAAAAGACTAATTGGCGTTTGATTGTGAAATACGAATCTTTTATCAAAATCGAAGCAGAGCGTGCAGCTCAGTTGCACGTTGATTAGATTATTAACATTAAAGGCAATAAGAAAGTACCGACTTATAAACAAACAGTCTTTATCGTTACGATTCATTTACAATCTAACCCAAGTGAGTAATCTAAGAACTTCTCTATTTTCTCTATAGTAAAAATTAGAAATAATCTTGTAAAAATTACCATACTATCTGGTAAAGCCATCAAAGATTTGTAAGAAATGTTACTATACTGTTTGGTAAATTTGCCTATAAAGTACGGTAATTTTTTTGCTTTTGACAGTCTGTGCAGTGGCCTCATTCGGCGGCATGGTAATTTTTACTAAAATTTTCTCTCAGCGAAAGGATTTTCGAGGGCGCAATAAATGAGAAGGGAAATAAATTGAATAAGTAGCCTCTGTTTTATTGTCCCCTTTATGATACAACGCTCGGATTTACAAGGTTCGCGCGCGATCAACGCGTCGGCGATCGACATCGCGAGCGTCGCGCATAAACGACAAATTTTAACCACCAAGAAGAAAATACCAAGCATCTGATCTGCAACGATCGACCGCAAAAATACTCTCTTGAATCTCCATTAATAGCCGCATATGTCTATTTACACATGTAAAAGCTCTCTATCCCGTTAAAGGGGGTTCTCGCTCGTCTTAATTCTTTCCGTCCTCAGCCTTCGCACGACCTTTAACAGCAAGCACTTGGACTGGATTAATTCATTTAATATTATTTTTCAAGTAATGCGCATTGCAACGATAAATCGATCGATTAAGAGGAACAAGTAACTTTTTTCACAATACAATATAGAATGCAATACAATATTATCATGCAGAACAATGCAATAACACGTAGGACACGTTACTTTTTCACGATTCGTTTCCCCTTCGTCTCTTCGAGCATTTTCATTGTTAAAAGTAGTTTTGATCAAAACGTTGGCGAAAGTACTTATTACTTTTGTCGGGGGGATAATTTAGATTTTGAAAAAAAAAAAAAACATGCTCAAAGCGATAGAAAGGAGTTTTTGGCACAAGAAAAATAGCCCTACACTGCAAATGAAAATTATTGTCCCTTCGTTAAAAAATTGCACCGTTGACATACTTTTACCGAAAGAGTCTAACTTTATCTATAAAGATTTGAATTTTCAAGCGTCGCTCAAGACTATTTTTCTCATTTATAAAACTAATTTCTATATTAGCTAAAAGTAATAAGTACGCCCGTACAGGAATACTGCAACACAATCTGCACGCAGTCGTAACTGAGCTCTCGCGCGTCATCGGCGTACATCGTCCTCGTCATCATCTAAGTTTAACATCTTTTAGTAACAGCGATAACTCGCATCACAGATACATGTCGTTGTATATAAGCCAATCGGAAAACGTAATCAAGCTCGACAAAATCTGTGCAGATAAACGTAAGCATATCGCCGGTGCGAAATTCGCTCGCGCGAACTTCTTTTTGCTCTCGATTTGCTATATTTCGTTACCAAAAAGCAGATATTTTTGGAAAAGTAACAGCTAGTTCGAAAAGCGTAACATTATTTTTTCAATTGGAATTTTTATAAAATTTCGTTTGCTGCCCTTTAAATTCATTAAATCAATCGAAGACTCTTTCTGCTTTATGATAACGATAGCTACTTGCCTTTTTTTCTCTCTAAAATCACATTCTCGGTTTATTTATACTCTTCAGACACGGAAAAACATTACATTTTAGTTATACTTTATACATGTTGAATATAACTTTTTCATTTTTGCACAACAATTTTACTTACTAAGTCTAAACGTTTCCTTATTCTTCAGTAATCGTTCTTTCTCCTTACTTATTCGTTACACTTATTATATGGGAACTTTAATCAATTCTCCGTATCTCGTTTGTCTTTTCTCAAACAGTAGGTAACGCATTTTTTCCGCAAGATTTCAAAATGTAACATTAAACTGGCGTATAATATATGTATGTAGAACAATTACAATTAACTTTAAAACTTGGAATTTGCTGCTTCAATTCTTTTTTTACCAGGCTATCTGACAGATATCTAGGCTATTACCAAAGTTCATGTAGATAAGCTGTTTTTTGTAAAAAAATGCATTAATTTACGATTAAATAATTTCTCAATTTAGTATATAGATATATATAAACATCTTTTAATACATGTAGATATTTATGATCAGCTGATATGAGTAGACAATTTGTTCTTAACCGTTAAACTTGCAAGTAGTATAAATAGTTATATGGTCTGATAAGCTTGTACATTATAATTAGAATGTTCGGAAATCGAAATAAACATTTTCAAAAACCAGTCCGAGAATTAATAGTGAACACTGTTGTGTAAGTAATTAGCTTATACAATATCACGTTTTGTTAGTTAATAATACACGAAATAGTGATTAAATTAAATCCAAAAATTATTTTGCACATTAATCGGACAGTATGTATATTAATTTTATCCTTAAGTTGAGTATAATTTAATCGAACCATCACAACCAGTAAAAATTTAAGTAAAAACTATTTTTCCTTCTATTTTCTTTTTACAGTAAACCACAAAAGTGATTCTTCAGATCGCGTATAACAAAACAATTATAAAATTAATTACTTAAAAAATACTGTATAATTATAATTTTGTAATTAATTAAAATTTCCTTCATTTCTTGTATATTCAAAAGTTCAACTTATCGTGAATATCTTGAGTTGATGGAATTTTCAGTGCAGTAAATGTAGAAGAATAGTATAAAGAAAAGATCTTTTTTTTTTGAGCATTATCTCTCTTAAATACGCGCGATGTTATAATTTCGTAATTTCGTAACGAAACTGACGTAAAAGACATCGTTTTTAATAGTACAATGCTAAACCCGCTATTTCCTTTGTCACTAAACTAATTGGATACTACTACCAGACTTTTGTTTTGTAAAAACAACGAGCATCGCGTCATTATGATGATTCGCGGACCAACGTCATATTCGAAAATTGTCTCTGATTTTCGGTTGGGTTCAAAACATACCGTCAAGTACCGATAGCTGAGGCACTATTCAGATTTTGAAATTGGTCGTTCGAGGGTACCATAACTTTGAAATTGTATTAGTGATTAAACTGCAGAATAGTGAAAAGTAAGATTTCAGTTGACCGGCTTTTCTACGAACTCGACTATAACGCGGATGCGGTTAGTTTCCACTGGTTCAGGTTGAATTTTTCCTAATTCTCGTTAAAAATGTATGTGGCTTCATTTGAAGTAAGAAAACCAGCTTTTCGAATGCAACGATTAAACAAAAGGAAATAATACTAAAAAAAAAGAGACGACGTACCGACAGTGAACACATATCATTGGATTATTGAACGTCAATAAAATGTCTCTGCTACAGAGAAAACCTCGTCTCGGCGGTAACGTTCTTATTAAGAAGTGTATACGAAGAATAAAACTGAATCTATCTAATAAGAGCGGCTGGCAAGCAATCGAGACATTCCGCGCAACAACAATTATTGATATGTATATCATCGGCTGAAATTGGTCTCTGTGTGCGTGGCGGAACATCGGCCGGAACGAAAGAGGTAACCTGTGTGTATGTGTGTGTGTGTGTGTGTGTTTGTGTTTGCGGTGCACAGTAAATTATCCTACATCATCAAGTGGTCGCGGCGATATAGAAGGAGAAAGAGCGCTGAATTGGCAGCTTAAAAATTAGCCGCTCCCCGATTACATTATATATAGCCTCACAGTCGAATGTCGCGGCCGCCGCCTTACTCGTAGTTCTCGGACTCCTGCTGCACGAGCTTGAACCGTCGGGGGCTCTTGACGCACATCGAGCCGTGGCTGTCGGTCGAGTAGAGCCTGCCCTTGCGCTGCAGGTAGCGCTTGATGTAGCGGGAGATGAGCTGCTGCGGCCTCATCTGCCACTCGTTGAGCACCTCCTTCGGGGCGCAGACCTGCGGGCGAATAAGTCGCGATGCGTTAGCGGTCGGTCGAGCTAAAAAGCCCGTTGGACTGCGTTACCTGATCGNCCTTGAATCGGTCGAGGAGGGCGACGCAGACGATGCCGGCCTTGATGCCTGCGTGGTGGGTGAGGGCGGCGAAGGCCGTGCACTCCATCTCGATGTTAATGACCCCGTGGTCCTGGAGCTTCTGCAGGTACTCGTTCTTCTCGGCCTCGCTGAACTCGCAGAAGGCGCCGTCGAGTCGGCCCTGGCCCTCGTAAAAGTCCGAGGTGCACATGGTCTTGCCGACGACGGTGTCGTAGGGGTCCTCGGCGTGCGCCAGGGCCTTGAGCTCGCGCACCAGCTGACGGTCGAGCATCGTCGGCCGGCAGACCTTCTTGCCGAGGATGTGCTGCGACGGGGGGAGAAGAGGGTATTAACGGCCGCGCGGTTTTAAAATCGTCCCAGTTCGCCGCAGTCTGCCGCTTATCGCGCCCGTACGGCACTCGAGGCTTAACAGCGAAGCGCCCCACTCGGCTCCGTTATCGGGACGACTCGCTTTCGCACTCGCCTATACTCCCCTTCTGTTATTGATAACGGCCTTTTGTTTTCGACTTCGGATAAAAGGGCTTGTTTTGCCGCTGGCGTCGCTTCCGCTGTCTATAGAATTGAATGGTCTTCAACGCGCGGCCAGGCGTTTTATCGAGGGAGATTAAGACGACGCGGGAGTTTCGAGACGGGTATTACGGGTACTCGAATAATTTTTATTTCTTCTTCGTTAATTAAGGCTTTAAGCTTACAGTGGAAGAGGGTAGAGACAAATGGACGAAATCTAGTTATAATTTATCGCTTTTTTACAAGGTTCTTCTCGTTTCTATCCGGAAGAATTGGAATAAACAAGGTTCTCTAAGAAAACAATGAATTTAAACCGTTTTCAATTTCTACTTGTAATACTGTATATAGAAGTGCTTAATTCGTTGATCCGACTTGTTAACTTGATTAGCCGGCTATATTCACGAACGAATTGCAACGGTATTGTTTCTTACGCAACTTTATCAGTTGTACCGTTTCTTACCTGCTCGTAGTAGGGATTCAGCATCTCGTCGACGGCGTCTTCGCTGATGACGACGGTGCCGCCTTCGATGCCAATGCCACCGCAGGTCCCGATCCTGAAGAATACCGGATCCTTCACCTTGGCGTGATACATAAGCTTGATGACCTCGTGCAAGAGGATTCCCACGGACGGTATTCCCATGCCGTGCTGTGAAAATTCCAAAGCTCGTTGAATTGCAGAGTGATCGGCAGTTTAACAGACTGCTGGTGCTCGGAATTTCGCGCTCGCAGATTATCCGCGCCGAGACGGAGGGGCAACTATTGCTTCTGTTGAGAGGCTCGAAATTTTTTTTTTTTCGTTTTTTTTAAAATTTATAACTGCTTTAAATTAAGTTTGGAAATTGAATTTGAACGTTTGGGATTTTCTTATTCGCCATCTTTGCCCCGAACATTGGCCAAAGAAAATTTGGCGAAAGTTTAGGCCAAACCTAATTTTTTTTACGCGGGTCTTGCGCTTTTAAAAGCGCTGTCTTTATAAATTATCTACATAAAACGATATGTTTATACGTTGTTTTTATAATAATATACTCAATTTTTTTATTTGACTTTTAGTCCTTTCGATGAAGAAATAGCTACTTTTAGGCTCAACAAATTGAGGGGTTGTCGGTCCTCAAAATTTAAAATGTCATTATTGTACGTAAGCAATTTTTTTGATTTAGTATTTTTAAAATTCGAATAATCAATGCATTATTATAAAAGTGACATATGAATGAATTGTTTACTTATAAAATTTATCATTTATAAAAATTATATTTTTGAAGACGTAAGACCCTGTCAAAGCTTTTTTTGTGAAACATAGCGGATTTCTTGGCAATTGCTCTATTCAAGAGGCAGCGACTCTCAAATCTTGCCCCGTAAACCGAAGTTTCGACGCGCCCCGTGCAACATTTACGTCTTGCGTACGAAAAAAATTGAGGCTGCGGCGAACGTTCCCAATAAAAATCGAATCCCGTTACGTGGAGCAATGAAGCATAGAGACAGCCAAGAATTTCGAACAAAAAGCCAGCGAAGTTACGCGTTTTTATAAAATGACGAATGCACATCAGCGACAGCTGCACGGCGAGTGAGAAACGAGGATTCCCCCTGTCGTACTTACGCTAACGCAGAGGACGGGGCCGACCTTGTACATGGAGTAGCGGTAGGAGTACTGGCTGATGTCGAGCAGAGTCGTTCCAGCCGGTAGCTTGTGGCCTATTTCCATCATTATGTAGTTGGCGAACTGCTCCATACGCTTCGGCGTGCCGCCCATGCAGACAAACTGCGAACACGAGATAACGTTTTTTTTTTTCACCCAGAACTTTTACATTCGCGCGGAGCTCCGGGTAGTTTATTTAACTTCGCCGAGCCAACATACCGACTGTAACTGGATAAATTATGCCCAAGCAAAAAAACGAGATAACTCCAGCGAAACGCGACGGAGATTCGTAATAATTACGGACGAGCTACTTGAGTCGGGCTCGTGGAATTGTTTCTAAGTGTATAATTCAGGTAGTTTAATCAAAGGTTACGAGGCTAATAAGAATTTAAGTTTAAAAAAAGAAAGAATTTTTTGTCGAAGAAAAGGCTTAATTTGGTGCATCAAAAATGTTAAAACGGGATTTAGTGTAAAAGTCATTTATGGAAAAAATGTGTGGAACAATTAGGATTTTCAACGTAAAAAACGTATTCTCGTTTTTAATGCAAGAGAAATATGTAACTTTATCATCAAATCAATAAAACTCTGCAAATTTAACTTCTTCTAAACAGCAGTTGTTGTATGATTTAATATTGTAATAATTTTTATTTCTAAATTGAACGTTTTTAAATCTTTATTTAAAATTTGGAGGTAAAAAGTGTCAAACTCGTGGAAAAACTATTCATTATCATTAATTGTAAATTAAAGCCAATAAGGTGTATGAGAATAAAAAAATTTTCTCTCTTAAATATTAATTGGCAGCTCTCGGCATTTTTCATTTTCCACAGCATTTACTTGATTGAAGTTTCAAGAGTTGCATTTTCGCGCATATTCCAACAATTAACGCGTTTATCGAGATTTCACTTTTTTCTGGTCATTACTTTTTTACATTTAAGATAATAAAGACAGGGCTGTGATTTATTGTAGAAATAAGTAATTCTTGATTATTTACAGACGGCGAAGCAAATGTATTTAAAAGACAATCAAAACATTCAAAATATAAGCAAAGCGTATCAGCTAAAAATTCAACAAAATTCAATAAACTTCATAAAGGCCGTAATTCCAAATGCGACGTTACGTATAAGCTTGAATCTTAATCAACTCGTTCGATCGCTTATTTGAAAGACCGATTGCGCCGATTGCTTATTAGAAGCTTATATATATTCATTTATTAAACTGCACTCGATGTTGAACTCGCGCGCTTGTCGACTGTTCAATCTCGGAATAAACTCGCCGCAATTGATTGCACGCGAATTGACTTTGAATTTTCCAACGCGTCGCAGTGTATCTAAAGCATCCATTACGTCATCCCCGTGTGCGAGTTATCTCAGAGGTCAACGGATGGCAAACGCCTGCGTTCATTTACTTTACCGATACCCTTTTTCTTTGCGTCGCGATTCTATTACCAATATTTCTCTTTGCTTTGAGAGTCACGTTGGTCGTCTATCGGGAAATAATTGCTTTAGAGATGCTTGTTGCTGCTTTTTCGTATCATCGGTGTACTGATTTTTTTTATTTATTTCGCAATTTCAGAGCACGAACGACAAGTTTGTTAAAATTAAAAGAATCGAATTTCAAATACTTTGAAGAAAAAGATTCATTTCCTTAGTTTATTAAAAAGAAAAAAAAACAGCAAAATATTTTTTCACTTCCTTATTCGATCGTACCTTTATATCTCCAAACATCTCGACGAGATCGTGAGAACCACTTCCGAGTGCCAAATGATACAGGATATCTTGGTCCATAAGTTCGATGTGTGGATTCCGAAGACGAACGGATCCATCCCTGTATCTGCAAAAAAAAAAAAAAAATAAAAAAAAAAGACTTCATTAATATCCTTGTTTGTTTCCCTGATGCGAAAACAAAAGTATTATTCCACCTTCGCGGCATTACTCATATAATAGAAAAGAAATTTAACGGTCTGATGAAGTGGGCTTAAAAAACAGTTTTGACGGTGACGCAATCAAAACCAATTCTTAAAGAGTTCAAGGATTCGTGAATAAGTTGCCTAAACAAAACAAGACGTCATTGAACTACGATAACACGAGTCGATAAAACGCAGCTGTACAGTTTGGAAACTCGAACGGTGACGGGAAAATTACGAAAACGCCTCGCAAACGTTCTTTGATCCTAAAAACCGTGACTCTCGCGCTCGAGGGAATTTTAAGCCTGACGTTCCGTGCAAAGCAAAGGCTGCCTCGTTCAAATCTTGTAATGAGGGGACAAGTCGTCGAAGCCTGCACGCGGAATTAAATCTCCGCTCGAGCGCAAGGTTATAAGGAGAAGTCAAGGCGAGAAAAGGCTCGGAACGAGATGCTGGAAATGTCGGTAGGTAAAAATGTGCACCGCAAGGCGTCCGGCCGCAGAAAAGGCGCCTTGAGCAAGAGCATTCAAGGCCGTTCGAGACGTAAGTAGAAAAATTCGAATCGGATCTTTTGGAGAGAGCCAAAAGCGTAAGAATAGACCTTGACGAACGGAGAATTGTGTTAGATTTGAAATTAAAATTTGTGGACTGCTGCAAAAAATGTCGTGTTAAATTCAATCGCAGGATTACATTGTTATTATTGTGAAATGAAATTGTCTTTTTGACATAATTAAATTCAATAAGCGACAAATTCGCCAATAAAACCTGAATCGTTTACTAAATTGAAAAATGTGACATTTTCACTTTTTAGCGAAGATTATTCTTTGAAGAGGATTATTGAATCAGAAGGGAAAAACCAAACGAATAAAACTTGATGCTTCGGCGATTTAACAAAATAATTCATTTGACAAAAATATATTGTCGCATAAAATAATATCTGCGAAAAAGTAATGAAAATGTCAAAAGTTTCATAGAGACCTTTTAATAATTGCGTGTGAGTACAAAATATTAAATGGCATTCCACCCCATTGTTAATAAATGTCCTTAATTCCACAAGAGTCTAACAAAAAGGATCGGATTAATCAGCCGACTTGCGCCTTATTTATTAAAGTATTCTGATAACATTAAGCATGCGCAACTGTTGCCTGTGATATATTGATGCAACGGTTATTCTAAACAGCTGATATTATATTTCGTCACGATTATTGCCGCTTTAGAAAATATCCGCTTTAGGCGATACGATACGTCACCGCGACTTATTTATCTTACCGTATATTAAAAGCGTAAACGCATTTATTTCATTCTTAATACATAAATAATTAATAATTAATAATTAATTTTATTCTGCAGCGTTTGTAAAAAAAAAATAGCCACAGTCCATCAAAATAGAAGAACGCTAAACGTTTAACACGGATTCGAAAGAAAACCACTGAAACCAGATCACCGAGTATTTGACACTCGCTCGAATCAGAGTCTCGAGACTGCGGCTGCGTCAGATGAAAATTCGAGGCAGCTGCGACGAGACACGCGTATATCGCACGTAGAAGCCTCTCTACCTGACGGGCGACTCTTCCGCGGCGTCCTCGTCGTCCTGGCCGATCGCGCCGTTGGCCATGACCAGCTGCTCGTCGACTGCGGGCGGCTTCAGCTGGCAGACGTGGTCATCCTCGAGCTCGAGTTGGCGCGCGGCGCTGCAAGTACAGGTCGGCATCTCGCCAGGTAACGCGCGAACGACGCGTTAGGATACAGGAGGCCGGGTTCTGAGCGGCCGAAGCGGCAGGTAGAGCTCTTTTATAGCCTCGGGCGGCCGTCCCACCAGTTGCAGCTGCCCCTGCCAACGGCCGCGAGCGATTCGCCGCGAAGGGAGCCGGCGGGGCTTTGTATTGTATACGACAGCGCCGGCGAAAGGAGCTCCGATCTTCGGGAAGCTTGGGAAGGCCTTACGGTTAGAGCGACCTTTTTCTCCCCGACACGTCAGCTGTCGGATCCTTATGGTCTCGGGGTCTTGATTTATTATTACGCTCTGCGTTTAGTTCGAATCGAATTTTAATGAAACTATAACGGCACTCGCTTGCCGGCGCGAGCAAAACAGTTTTGAAAATTTTTGAGTGACAAAAATATGTGTCACCGATTAAAATTGCTGGCGCCTAGCTAGGGAAATGTATAACATGTGGGGTAGGGAGAGCGAAGTGGAACAACTGTTGAGCTGCTGCTGCTGATGATGATGAAAGGGAAGGTGTATGCAATACACATTGCCAAGATACTCTTAATATCACTTCTCAATTTTCTAGCAACCTGTTTACTACATTTTTCACGCGAGCAATTTTTTAAGAAACTTTTTAGTAAATAAAAGTTCCCTTTTTAATTTGGGCGGCGTTTATGTCATTTTTTAAAATTGTATTCTCGCGGAATCATCACCCTGCGCGTGCCGCCTTCAGCCATTAGTTGCGTTCTTATTAGGTCGATTTATTTAGGTAATAAATCAGATTCAAGAGTATATATTCTAGTTAGTTCCTAATCGGCGATACGAGCTTAATTATTGGGACAATCATATTTTCCATACATAAATAACACGCGATTCAGAATTTTTGGGTGCAATGTAATAAAGAATAAGTAACTTGTTTTGATCTGCAGTTTTTTTTCGAAGCAAATAAGAAAAGCAATTTCGCATTTCCTCAAGGTTTCTTTACAGCAGCTAACTTGTATTTTACTTTAACCGTTAGATCGTAGAAACTTTATAAAGTAAACATTTTGTTTTTAAAAGACTTCTAAAATAAGCTGAAAATTTTTATATAGTATAATAGTTACAAACAAAAAAGGCACAGAACAACTCAGCTTTTAAGATCCACTGGTTTTCGAAGTATTTTAATGTTACATTAGTGTTTTTCTTTTCCTCGCCCGCAACACATTTACTTGCCATTTTCAGCTCTACTGAGGTACACGCTGCCATTTGGTGTAAGAGAGATGTAAAATAAAATAAAACTGTACGAAATAATCAAGGCAGCGATTTTCACTCTGTTAAAGCGTCGTTGTTAAAATATGTATACAGTAGAAGGCTCGTTTAAATAAAAATTATATAAAATCGTTATAAATTAATGTCAACTTGTAATTCATCTCATGCGTAACAGTTTCCAAATCCCATTACTAGTCTGATGCTAATCCGCTTGCAGTAAGGCCACATTTACGTTTATTGATTTATCGAAATCAGTAGATTACAACAAAACTCGGCATCAAACTTTAGAATTCTCAAGATGGCTCGTGCGCGAAATTTTATAAAAATAAAATAAATTGTTTTATTTGCTATTTTGATTCATACATATTGTATACGCACCGCTCAACAAAGCGCTCCCTCGCATTCACCGTGGCAATAACAATAAGTTCCTTTTCTCGCAGGGCAGATATATGCATCCGGCATTCTTCGACGGCATCCGCAGCAATATTTTACGCGCAAAAAGGCGCCGAGCTGAATAATCTTTTTTTTTTTTTTTATTTCAAATCGCATCGATCGCTCTTTGGCTTTAGCCACTGTTGGAGCCTGTGCTTTCGAGTGTAATTACGCTTGCATACAAGTCTTGCTGCCGCTTGATAAAGCAATGATATATATATAAATTTGTCATATATGGTTTGCATATAGCACATAAATATAGTATAAGGGGACTGTTTTTACGCATTTTTTACATGAGAGGAATTACAGTGACGGATGGGAGGCTACTTTTCTGTAATAGTAGGAACTTTAGTGGGCTGCTTCACAATGCGAGGATGCGAAAGCTAAAATAAAACTGGAATTAGAAGATTCAATTATATTCTTGAAATTTTTCAGGGCTCTCATAAATTCCACTCTTGAATTTCAAGTCTTTCCTTTGAATGGGCTTTTATTCTATTGATTGTTGTATTGTTTGTTTTTAGCTTTCTCCATATTCATTTTTCACGAATCTATACCCTGGTAGAAATAAAAGTATTAGAAATGGCCAGGAAAGTATAAAATAGCTAGCGAATAAGGTATAAAATATCTAGCGATGAAACGACTTTTCGGATCATTTTCCCATCATTGTACTATATTGAACATAACCTAGAAATATTTAAATCAAGTTACATTTCCGTTCTCAGTTCTTCAGTTATACAATTCAATATACAAAACATTTTAAATGCTCTAAATAGCTTTTCGAAATACTATTTCTTTTATACAGCTAAAAACAGATTTTATATAAAACTGAATAAAGGCGATTTAAAATAAACTCATTATTGTGCATCGCTATTCATTAACAAGGCTACCTTTGACATTTGATCGTTTGTGCATTGAAATGGTTACTGCAGTCGTTGAAATTTACAATCACAGTAGAAATACTTAAATCCGGTCAGACTTCGACGCATTTTCACTGACTGATACTTATACTTTATAGAAATGTGCAACCTTTCATTCAAAGTCATGAGTATTGATAACCGAACATAATATATTAATTGACCAGAAAAAAACCGTTAATTTCTCCACGAGAGAACCTCGTGAAACCTGTTATCAGATGTCAGTTTATCGTATTAATTAAATGGATAAATATTAGTTCCTGATGATCGATTGGCAATTAAACGCGATATTTTAAGCGTCTTCTACACTCCATAATCCAAGCTCCGGGTATTTTCATCGAAAATCTCGTCCCCTCTGCACCTGTAATCTCTAATCCGGAAGCTTATTCGATAAAATTTTAATCAGCCGTCAACATGCTCCCCTTGTACTGTCATCGTTCAACCATTTACCTTCGACATCATCGTAGGAAAGTTAATTAAGCGGTCTTAATGAAAACCGAAAAGTTAATAATAAAAAAAAAAAATGTCATTTTCATCACTTTAATCTCGAAAGTAAAGTTTGAGATATAATTATAATAAAATTATTGAATCTGTCCTTACGCGAGAACAAATAAGCTCTTTGGCTATTAAGGAACGAGAATAGCACGCGAACGAGAGTCCGGTTATCGCAGCCTTTGTCAACTCAATCGCACCGTATGAAAACCACCTCGTATAATAATGGCTGCAGCATCGATCGCCGTTTCGCGAGCCGATATCAAGCATAACAGTTCGCTCTACTTTGCGTTAGCTTACGGACTTTTTCAGCATAAATCCACAATCGATTTGCGAGACGACGGGGTAGGTTCATTCTTCTTTTTTTCTTTTTTTTTTCGCTTCCCTCCTTGCGACTCACGTTGCCGAGCAGATTTCGCGTCTGCGCTTCTATTTGTGCTATTGAATTTCTTTCAAAAACTGTTTTAAGGTAGTTGTGTACCACGATATAGAACTTTTAAAACAAAATTCTTAGCATATTTAATTATCATCTGATTACGTAAGTAATGATATATATTATAAAGCTAACTTTTACGAACTGCAGAAAAGAAAAAGAAATCAAAATTTGATATCTTAAATATAAAATATAATATTCTGCAAATTTAATAAATAGTAATAAACAAATTTCTTTCGTTAAATTTTTTTTTTATTGACCTTATTTCAATAAATGTCCTTATCTATTTTTTCTCATTCTTGTAGTTAATAGTCAAATAGATAAAACTACCTATGTAGAAAAATAAGATAGTTTTTTCATTATTTTTAAAATTTTTCAAATTGATAAAAATGGGGGCTTAAAAT
>UCOL01003529.1:0-18514 GCA_900474335.1 Ormyrus nitidulus | reverse complement strand
GCCTTATTTTGGTCCTGTCTGGTGTGTGTCGGTGTGTCGTTTATGTCGAGCGCGACACGCTTACAGAATAAGGCCCCAGGAGCTTTTATAGATGTACACTGTTAAAAATAACATTAAAGTTAATGTACTTTTAATGTACAATTTTACATTAAATATCAGCTTTTTGAACATGAAATATGCATTAATGCCAATCTTTGATCTCAATAATACATTAGATTTAATGCAAATCTATCACAAATTTAATTTTCTTTTCTTTCAAAATTAGATTTAAGGCAAATGCAATTGAAATTTCATGAACAAAAAATGAAACTTTATCAATATTTGCTTTATTAACACTTTCTGTGCGTGCATGAATAAAGCTTCATTTGCATTAAATTTAATAAACAATTTTTAACAGTGTAACAGTCGAAAACTATTTGCTCATACTAATATCGGGTCTTTGTTTGAATTTAAATACTTGCACTTTTTTAGTTTTGATATTTAGTCAGAGTATGATGATAGAAAAGTATTTTTCTGTTCATTAGTTCGTTTTTTTTTCAATTTTTTCATGATGCTTGTGAAAGTATAGGTTGGAACTGTGGTTAATGTGCCACAATTTTCGTTGTAATGACAGAAAGATCATTATTCTTTCAATTTCGGTCGATTTTTACATTTTTATGAAGCGCCGTGAGTCGCTTTAAATGTGATCAAATAACGGTGACAGGTTGTTATTACTTGCTACACCTTAATTCTTCTTGAAAAGATTATTGCGGCATTATACGAAACGAAAAGAGGCTGCAGACATTCGATTTTTCGACCAGGTTACATCAAGTAATTATTTATAAATTTCTGAAAAATAATGGAAAAGAGAATGGGGGAAGGATATTAACTTGAAGTAAAAACAGTTATTCATTTAGTGAAAATGAGTGCCTTCTAGAAATTAACATTAAGGAAACTGGAAAACTATATCGCTTGTATTACACTAAGCTTTTGTTTTCCATGTGAAAAAACGTTTGGATTAACAAGTTGGAGCTTGATTTTTTATAGAGTAATTAATTTAGTTTTACATTTTCCACTTGGACGCTCCGATATCCGGAAGCCCTCGGAGTTCGAGTCGTTAAAAAATAATCATCGAATTAAATCGAGTCGCCGCATTCCGTGTAAACAAGCCGGTGCTCCCCGCTTAAATCTTGAACTGCTTTTACTCTGCACCGACGTACTAGCTACGATGGGGGAGAGAGAGAGAGAGAGAGAGAGAGAGAGAGAGAGAAAGAGAGATGGGGGCCTAGAGGCGAGCCCCCTCCTTCTTGATAATAGATGGCACCCTTGGGTACCGCAAATGAACCACGAAATGCTGCCGGTGCCACCTCAGTGTACTGCTCCTGCGACCTGCAACCTGTCGTTGCTCACTTTTCTGTCTTTGTCTCTCTTCTCTATCTCGCTTTCGAAAAAATTAGGGGGGAAGGGGAATGGAGGAATTAAACACTTAAAGCGAAAGAGATGGAAGAAAATAATGAAATACGGGGTAGTAAGAGGGAATTTATTTATTTTTATTATTATTATATTTTTAAATCTCCAATTGTATCATTTTTTACGACTTTGTAATTTTTAAGCTTCATTATAAAATATTAATAGGATAAATTATTATTCATTTAAACCTAATTAAATGAAAATAAATTAAGAGGCCACAGATAAAAAAGTAACGAAGTCAAGTTTGATCATGATTATAAATAAGAAAATATTGCACTTTAGATGAGTATTGAAAGTCAATATCTTTAATGTGCTACACTTATGCAGAATTTATTAATTTAGTTTCATTGGTTTAAGAGCTTAAACTTTTGTTTAAAAAATATTAGATTCATCTATTATTCAGATCAATTTTTGTTTAAAAACTTCGTTACTTATTCGAGCACCATTAAAATCTTTACCAATTGTATTTATAAATTATTAACTACCCTGGTAGAAACGATTACCATCACAAATCATACCTAGTTAGAGTAAAACTGACTAGAATATTAAGCAACTGTTATGTGCTTACCCCACTATAAACCCTGTGAAGAACGTTACGTTTTTAGCGCGAAATATGGTCAACGGATGGTAAAGGGAACTTATTAAATAACTGAAAAGGGCTCTCTCTCTCACTCTCTCTTTCTTATTTTTATTTGATTTTTTTTTAAATATTAAGAAATTTTTGAATATTAATAAATAATATCTCCCTTCTTGCCGATTAAGCTAATTATTAAAAATATATTTTATGGTGACAAACATTAAAAAGTTTTCATTCATATACCTTTCAATTGAATAATTGGTCTTATTGGAAAAGTTTCAGTAAAAAACACTTATTTAACAAGCACTAAAAGCGTTACGTTTTTTTTTTCTGCTTGCCCATCTCTTCAGCATATTTAACTATAAAAAGTTATTGAAGAGGTGGTCAACAGGTATTATTAGAACTGCTTGCCCATCTCTTCAGCATATTTAACTATAAAAAGTTGCTGAAGAGATCGTAAACCGTCTAGTCAACTTTTAGTCATTCGACCAGCCCAAATGGTTAATTTTCTACCAGGGTAATTAGTCTGCGAAATTCAAAGATTATCAATACAACCCTAAATGTGAATAAATAATTATTTTTTGAGTTACATTAAATTAATGAATTTAGAATGACAAGTAATTAAGACTTATGTTATCACGCATTCCATAAGGAAATAAATTGCCTGAGTAAAACAACCGTTTTAATCTAAGTTTGTTAACAGTTTTTTTTATTGTTTTAAAAAATGGTAATTTTTAAACGATCTTTTTAAAACGCTTGACTTGACTTCAATTTTTTTAATACTTCCCCTAAATGTTAAATTTTAAAATAGTGTTCTTGATTGTCTAAAAAAGATATTTTTTAAAAACTTAATTTATAATGTAAAATACGTTTAAGAGGCTTGTTTAAAAAAATGAAGTTTTTTAATAGAATTTCTTAATAGTTGAAAAATATATTTCTCGTAAATGTTTTTCGAAGCAATTAATTAACGATGAAAAAAGTTTTTAATCTTGCTCTAATTGATAAGGTATATGATTTAACTTTTAAACTTTATTAGACGAGAAGGTATTCAAGGATTTTATTAACTTCAATTCAAACTACGCGTTGAATTGAAGTTTTAACCAGATGGTGGCGCTAAATGCAGCTTTGCAGATTTGCAAAGTAGCCTTAAAGCGGTGAGTCACAGCATACGGGGACTGGCGAAAGTCAACAGCTATCTGAAGTTAAGTAGTATACAACAGACCAGTGAAAGAATCTGTCAAGCTACAATCAAAGAATTCGCTTTATTATTTAAAATGTTTTTGTGAATTGTGAAAGAATACGTGAATCGTACTGTATAATATTTAGTGTATGATAGATTTTATCATAAATACCATAATTTTTAAATAGATTACGAGCAGATTTTATTTACCTCGAAAAAAAATACTTGCATTTTAATAATGGAAACTGCAGTGCGATTTCCGCTAAACCGAGCTGTCAGCATACTGATAGATTTTCAAGAATATGATAATCCAAAAAGGTGTAATGCATTTACATTAGAAAGAGTAATTATGGATAAAAGAGGGTATGACAAGCAAAAAGTCAAAGTACCCAAGGAGTTTTTAAATAAATTGAAGGATGCAACACTGAGAAACGAACTTTTCTCGGGTATAGAAAATGAATCCTATACTAGGATCTATCACCACAAAAAAAAAATGACAGTGGCCACCTATCAAGGAAAGATTAAATTTAAAGGGCCAGAAAAGACATTCAGAAATCAAGTTCACATTAAGGGAAATACGTTTTCAACGATTTTAAATCTTGTCAACAATAATTTTAATCGAGATGACGAATGTTCTGAAGATAATGACGAAACTATTGAAGATATAAGTGATGGTTCTAACAGTGATGAGAGTTGTGATCTAAATCATGCTGAGGACTAAACGTCTGTCGGTCGACTATTTTCATAAAATATTACTATTAATATTAGATCTAAATCATGCTGAGGACTAAACGTCTGTCGGTCGACTATTTTTATAAAATATTACTATTAATATTACTATTTTCATAAAATTTTCAATGCTTAACGCGTTAAAGAGATTCTTACAAGAAATATTAATTACACTGAGAAAAATACCTTATAATTAAAAATTAGTATAGTCTATCGTAATCGAAGGCAAAACTTGCACTATCCAGAAAAATTACTATAATCCTCTTATAAAAAAGTGATGGATTTAGAATGAAGCATTTTAAAACTGTTCCTGATTGGTCCTTTTAAAAAAAGCTTCGAAAATTTAAATTTAAATTTACAATTAATCTTAATGTGTCTTAAAATAATAATATTTTATGAAATAGCTATGGGTGTTATAAAAAAAAAAAAAAAAAATTACAAAAAAAAAAATATCAATAAATGATTCTGAAATTTTATTCTAAAATTTAACCTCGAAATATTTTATGTGTTATTAAATTTTTTGATCGAAATTTAGTAATTTTGTTGGATTATTAAAATAGATTTAAATTAATTTTAATAATCAGCAACACAACTCATATATCCTTTGATAAAAATAACATTTCTGAATATGAAAGAAATGATATATCGCGTTTAGTTCGAATTATTTTTAAGATAGTGTGTTATCTAATTTAAAAGAAAGTTAAATTTAACACTTAACATATTTTCAGTGATATGCATGATAGAAATAATGTCGTTTACTATTAATACTATCTTGCTAATATAAAAAATAATATACACTTACCATCCAAGCGCGCTTCGCTTGGATGGTAAGTGTATATTTTGCAATAAATTAACTAAATTTCTTTTCGTTTTAGAATGATTGGAGGAAATAATCGCACGTGGCTTAATGAGGGAAATGAATTCCATTTAATTGAGTCCACAGCAAATTTAGTAAATTACTTTATTACAAACTCAAATATTACAAATGCTTTTATCAGGTAAAAATTATTTTTATTTAAAATTTTACGGTATTACAACTGTGTATTTATCTTTTATATTTTTTTATAGGAGGAAAATTATAACAAGGTGTCAAGACGTAATATCCAAATGTTTGACAACATTATTTAGTAAATCTAATAGTGGTGAACTTATTCCAAAACTTCGCTCGATACAAAGTATCTTAAACCGATTGTAAAATATTTCACGTTTTTGCATATAATATTCTAAGTGAACCAGGGAAATGTCAATCCATTTGTTGTCAAAAACTTGTACGTAAAGGAAGGGAGGCGTATTTAAATGATAAATAATTTTGATACAAGACTTTCCATTTGAAGAATTCATTTTTTCAGAAGACTTAAGTGAGACTCATATTTTTAAAAAAGGATATTGTTGATTTTTATTAATTAGGTAACGATGCCAATACTTTTTTACTAAACTAAGAATATAAAAGAAAGGAATGAATTTGTAAAAACCAAGGGTAATGATTATTTATGTTGATTATGATGTAAATTACTAATAAATACAAATAATCATTATAAATCTTATTTCTGCAGTTTAATATTTTAATATGTTATCATTTATATATTTCGAAAATAAAGAACGTAATTCAAAGATTTTCGGATCCTTACAGCTACTTTATAAATTATTTTGGAATTATTGTTTGCGGGCAAGGTGTAAATGCTGATATTAAAATTCCATTTTGTTGTTGGTTACATAGAGACGGCGCCGCAGCTTGTGCTGGCAGCTGTTGTAGTGATTGTCCAACGACGTTATTTGAAACCTTTAACGCAATCAAGTTTTTAGAAAACAAAAAAAATCAAAAAAGATTTGCGGCTGTTGATTTTACCTGTTGCTGTTGTTGTAGTAAACAACCTGATGATCCAGAAGAAGAGGCTCCAATTTGTTGTGCGGCACATGGAGATTGTGCTGAAATTTGTTGTATTTGCTGCTGCTGCGCTTGCTGCTGCACTGCATTGTGCGAAACCTGGAGAATAATAAATTTTAAAGTACAGGCATGTAAGCAGGTAATATAAGCATTCTGCATTAAAAACGTATTCTTTAAGAAAATAAAGTTAAGTATTAAAAATATTTCATCGTTCTAAATCTTTTTAGCTTCACAAACACTGCTCTTACTTGCACTTGTTGAGCAGCACACGGAGATTGACCAACGCTTGCTTGGCATGGTAACGGAACAGAAGGAACTACTGCAGGTTGCGGAGCAACTACTACGACAGGTTTAATAATTATGGGAACATTAGCTGCTCCGACCGGATTAACTGCGCCCTGTTGTGGCACGTCTACTTGAATGCTGATTCCGGATTCAGCCTGAGCTGAAGCTTGTGCGACAGAGTTAATAACTTGGCCATTCTGTTGAGGAGGACAGGGCAGTTGTTGTTGAGCTTGCTGCACTTGCTGCACTTGCTGCTGTTGCTCTACTACTTGGCCTTGTATCGGTAGCTGTGGTACTTGCGGTTTTGCCGGGATTCCATGAGGTATCAAACCGCTTTCGCCTACATTACTGACTGTTGGTTGCGGCTGCGGAGGTAATACGGGTTGGTGAGGAGCGGCAGTGACTATTGAGACGGATGGATTATTTGGAAGCTCGCCGGAGGCTCCGTTATTAATTTCTACAGATTGGCCTGAACCTGAAACGTGCTGGTGAGATTCGTTGCCTACTTCTGTTACGTGTACGTTTTCTTGGTGACTATTCGCTTCAGGTTTCGCTACTGAAGGTTCTTTCGAAGGAATCGGATGGACGGGCGCTTGACCTTCAGAAGTGCTTCCGTCATGCCCGTGCACATTAACTCCAGACTTATTCTGTTCTTCAATGTTCACATTCTGAATTCCTTGTTCAGAAGTTTGATCAACAGGATGTTGATTGTGTTCGGTTCCACTATCGGAATTAGAATTATTATGAGAAGGAATTGGATGAATAATCTGACCTTCAGGAACGTTTTGGTGTCCTGAAGGCTGTAGATGAGTGGGTAATTGACTTTCGGGAACATTTTCTGGGGTCAGAGAATGACTAGGGATCTGCACTCCAGGAACGCTTTCAGAAACGGATTCTGGAGTCTGAGGAGTGTTCGTATTTTCTCCGACTCCATGCTCCTCTTGACCACTTCCAACGTGGACATGTTCCTGCGGAGGAAGAGGGTGAACGGTAATTTGACCTTCTGGAACGTTCTCTCCTGTCCCATGTTCGCTACCTTGATTTACACTGCCTGAACTTTGGTCTGGGTGTTCTGGAGTTTGAGGAGGATTCGTATTTTCTCCGATTCCATGCTGCTCTTGACCACCTCCAACGTGGACATTTTCTTGCGAAGGGAGTGGGTGAACGGAGATTTGACCTTCTGGAACGTTTTCTCCTGCTCCATGTTCGCTACCTTGATTTACATTCCCTGAACTTTGGTCTGGATGTTCTGGAGTCTGAGGGACTGGACTTTGCTCGTTAGAACCAGTGGCGTGTTCCGTGATTACGTGCTCTTGCCCTCCTTGGACATTTCCGTTTCCACCCGAAGGAAGAGGAGAAACTGTACTCTGTCCTTCGGGAATATTTCCTGTTGTATGGCCGCTGTTAATACCGCCTGTTACAATGCTTCCCTGCTCTGTTTCCCAGCTTTGGTTAGTTTGCTCGGATGATTGTCCACTGGGACTTTGACCTTGATTAATATTCCACTCTTGACTTGACCCTCCAGAGGAGCTTCCTCCCTGCATTGACATTTATTATCAACAAAGGTATTAATTTATTTTCGGAGTTTTAAACTTTAGTGAAACTTAATTTACAGTCCATAGAAACCAGAAAGCTTACCGAAACTATACCAACTTGAGTTTGTCCAAATTGATTCTGACTGGAGCTTTCACCTCCGCTGCCGCTTTCCTGATTTGTGTGTGGTATCAATTGCTCGGATGATTGTCCATTGGAAGTTTGACCTTGATTAATATTCCACTCTTGACTTGACCCTCCCAAGGAGCTTCCTCCCTGAATTTACGTTTATTATTAACAAAGGCGTTAATCAATTTTGGGGTTTTAAAACTTAATTTACAGCCAACAGAAACCAGAAAGCTTACCGAAACTATACCAATTTGTGATTGTCCAAATTGATTCTGACTGGAGCTTTCACCTCCACTGCTGCTTCCCTGACTTATAGAGCTGCCGGAGCCTCCTTCGATTGATGATTGACCGTTACCGTCTCCACCCGCTATTACATTCCAGCCGTTGACGGTCGAGGAGAAGCTGCTGTTGTGCGTCTTGCCGCCGCTGACGACAATACTCCAACCAGTGATGCTAGTAGTCGTGGTGCTCGAGCTTGTGTGCCAGCTGTGGCTACTGCTGGAGCTGGTACTGGTGCCAGACGTGTGGCTGCTGCCGCTTCCCCAGATGCCAGAGGAACCGCTACTATGAGAAGCGGCGCTGCTTTCGCCGCTTCCATTACCCCAAATACTGGAACCAGCGCTACCTTCGACAGAAACGTTGCTTCCGCCTTCCGAGATGCCAAAAGAACCACTACTGCCGTGAGACATAGAGTTGCTTTCCCCAGAAGTCTGGCTTTGGTTACCTCCGCTTCCCCAGGCTCCAGAACCGCTACTGTTTTCACCGGAAGTCTGACTTTCGCTGCCTCCGCTTTCCCAGGCCCCAGATCCGCTGTTGCTTTGGCCATTTTCGCTTCCCCAAGTGGCAGAACCGCTGCTGCTTTCACCAGAAGTATGACTCTGGCCGCTTCCCCAAGCGCCAGAACCGCTGCTGCTTTCACCAGAAGTATGACTCTGGCCGCTTTTGCTTCCCCAGGCGCCAGAACCACTGCCTCCACTTCCCCAGACAGCAGATCCACTATTGCTCTCGCCACTTCCGCTACCCCAAGTGCTTCCGCTACCAGAATTGCTTTCGCCAGAAGTATGGCTTTGGCCGCTTCCGCTTTCCCAGGAGCCAGAACCGCTGTTGCTTACGGCAGAAACATGACTACTTCCGCTTCCCCAGCTACTGGACGAACCGCCTGAGCTGCTACTCCCGAAACCGTGGCTACTGCTGGAACTGCCGCTGCTTCCGTGGATACTTCCGTGTCCGAAACCAATGCTACCCCCGTGACCGTAGTGTCCACTGTGTGGGTGAAAAAAACGTATGTACGGCGTAGAACGAAAACCACTAACTTCGTTGCAAGAGCAATCGGAGATAAAGAAATAATTGTTTTACCATATTTAATATCTCAATTTAAAAATATCATCATGAGAATAAATGTGCTTTTTTAAATTGTATCAATACTTCTTTTTCCTTATGAAGGTTTCGAAGCTTTTCGTCAGGAAATTAAATGAACGTGAGAAAATCGATTATTTTCAGATAAATCGCTTCATATTGAAATTTTGAAACTACCTGATACCTCCGCTGCTGGATACATGCTGTCCGTACCCAGATGAACTTTATCCTGCCGTACCGAAGCCGAAAGTATGGTGATGTTGAAGTTCGTGGTGATGATTATGGTTGAGAATTATTGGAGGAGACGCAGGGAGTGGTACATATTGACCCTAAATGTAGACGCAAAGTAGCTGTTTATTGAAAAAAATAATATGGGAACTTTTTGTTCTCATTATTGTAAAATTATTAAATGAACAGTAATTATGTTTTTTCGGAAAAATTTCAGTAACGAAGTTATTATTATTTATGTAAATTGTCTTATTTTACGGCAGGTATTTTTCATGAAAATATAACATTTTTTATAGCTTTGATAATACATTTATTTATTATTTTTACGTGATGCGACTTAATTATGAGCTACGACAAAAATTTATATATTCTCCAATTGTGAATAGTATTAATTAAATTATTAAAATTCTAAAGTATTTCTTTAGGATTAATTCCGTTTCTAAAAACTGATTGTATAAATATGATTTAAATTCCATATGTTTTGATTACAATAACAAATTATTATTTAAAATAAATATTTCATACCCAAAAATGGGTATAGAAATGTAGATAATTAATTAATGAGCAATATAAGCCTCACCCATAGATTAACCGAAGAGGTACCAGTAATGGGTCCAGTAATAGGCGCATAAACTAAAAAATATAAAATAATTTTTATCAAATTGATTTTAAATTTCGTAATGAAATTTTTAAATAAGTACCTTTCCATACGTGAGACCATCCGATGCGGCTGGTTAGACATAAAATAAAGAGGATACTTAATTTCATATTAAATTAATAAATGAAACTTCTAGATGTAATTCTGAAAATAATGATGGACAAGTGCATTTCTTCTTTTTATTTAAAAGAATCGTGTCAGAAAATAATATCCGTATAATAAAAATTGATAACAGAAGAATTTTTAGCACGATTTTTTATTTATTGCTGTTGTCAAAACAGCTTTTGGGTGGTACGAAATAGAAGAAAAGTTATATAAAATACTACATAATTTTAGTAAATTTTTGCAATAATCTAACTGTATTTTATAATGTTATACAATTTATTTAAATTGTATAATATTATATTAAATTATTTATTTCGTTGAAATTTTTGACGCTGAATTTTCATAAATACAATTATTGTTTGAATACAATATATTATACAAGAAAGAAAACGTCTTTCAAGGCCGGCATAATTAAACAGATATTTTATATTATTTTTATTGACAACGTAAAAAATTCTTAGAATAATTAGTATAGCACTCATGAAATTTTAATTTTGTAATTAATCGTTTATTAATTTGTGCAAACAATATTATTACGCAATAAATATTTTCATCATACAATATAATTTTTAAATAATTCTACATAATTTCTGAATTATTAAAACAAGTTATGAAATCAAATATTTAAAGAAAGAAAAAATTAGTTTTTTATATTTATATAAAATTATTATTATACAAAGCTTTTATTTTAATTGTACAATAATTTAAGTGTATAATTTCACTGGCTGTACTATAATTTATTTAACATATAATTAATAAATTGTCGTATAATAATACGTGATAGAAATTTTACTATAATACATTGCAGTTTAACTATAATTTTTATTATAATTATTTTACTGTATCTATTAATATAAGTAGTACTGCTTACCTAATTTTATTAGAATTAGCAATATCGACATTTGAACGATACTTAGTGCGTGCAGCTCCAAAAATGTAAGAGTATATATTTATTTATTATACTGTTTCATTTTGGCGCCGGTTTTGATCGTCATTTACATAAAATCGTCTGCTATACAGCTGACGGCTGAGTGCTGACCTGCTGACCTTCCAAATATATTGTTTTCTCCAGTGGTTGTCCAGATATTCATTCACTTTTTGTTTATTATTCATACTGGTTTTTAATTGACTAAGCAATGGAAACAGTGCGACCCTGCGGTTGTAAAGGAATTAGAACCTGTTTAGTTTGTGAAAGCGAATATTCTATTCGAAAGCCGGATATTGCTGCTGATTTGAAGGTTAGAATTACTCGTTTGTAATTTTATATTTTGTTTAAAAAATCTGTGAACAATCAACATATATTCAGTGGCACACGCTTGAATAGACCTAGTCTCATTCGATATTTACTTATTTATATTTGTAGATTAAATTGACTTGTTACCTTCTAACAGATTGTAAATTAAAATTGTTCAAGAAAGCGTTTTCATAATACATTAGGAAAATAAAATTTCTCATTAATATGTTCATTAGATATTTCATTACAGAAATATTCAAGTTATGTTTACTGTCCTGAATGCAATAAAGCATGGCCTGGGTGGGATATGGATTTATATAAAGACCACCCGAATCACTTAGGAAATTCAATCGAATTTCCTGGTACTTATATTAAAGTAAGTAATTTGTTTCTGAAGAACGTGGAAATTAATATTTTATTGAGTTAATAAAATTATTATTTATTTTAGTTAGATTTTTTAAACGAAGCAGAACTAAAAGTATTGATTAAAGACTTAGATGCCTTGCCATGGGATTTATCTCAAAGCGGAAGAAGAAAGCAGGCAAGTAACATAATTCTTTATATATAAAAACAAAGCTTAATAGTTTTAATTATATTTTAGAATTTTGGGCCAAAAACAAATTTTAAGAAAAAGCGTCTGAGGCTTGGAAATTTTAATGGTTTTCCAAAAACCACTCAATTTGTTCAAAAAAAGTTTGATGAAATTGAAGAAATGAAAAACTTTCAAACTGTTGAACAGTGTAGTCTTGAATATGATCCTGTGCGAGGTGCTTCAATAGATCCACATATAGATGATTGTTGGATTTGGGGAGAGCGCATTGTTACTGTTAATGTATTAGGGGATTCAGTATTAACTATGACACCATATCACGGTCAACATAGTAAATATAATTTAGATTGTATAGAAGGAATAGAAGATGAGAAACTACCAGAAGATATTGTTGTTAGATTACCAATGCCAGTTGGTTCTTTAATGATCCTGTATGGAGCAGCAAGGTATTTGATTTTATTAAACTTTTATTTAAAAATTTAGTATTTACATTTGTTACATGAATTTGTAGTTTAAGTACATAATAAATATCTTTGTTTTATATAAAGTTCACTATAACAATCAGAAAACAAAATACTAATACGGTCAAACATTATTTGCTCTTAATATTAATAATAGAATATTTGACAGATTCTCACTTGTGCACTGTTTTTAAAAATATACATTTTAATTAAAATAGTTTAATTTAGATTAAAATTTGTTTTAACAAATCTGCTTATGTTTGAATTTTGCATTATAAACCTTTAGATATGAAATAGTTTATAAAAATAGTGATAAAATATGCACATCCGATTTAATACATTAACTTTTACATGCTTAGGTACAAATGGGAGCACGCTGTGCTACGAGAAGACATAAATTCTCGTCGGGTTTGCATAGCTTACCGGGAGCTTACGCCTCCTTATCTTCCCGATGATAAAGGCAATTGCAGTAAAGAATCATATGAAATACTTGAAAGAGCGACGAACTTTTGGTAATTAATGTCTTGACTAATTTATGTAAAGCCTTTTATATAGGAAAGCAGTTCGATCGCTCTTTAATAATGTAAATATATGAGACTTATATAAAACTATAAATATATTTTTTATCACAAACAAATCATCATTGGAATTATTACTTGAAATTTATGAACGATTAAATTAAAAATAATACTTTACTGAAGAGCTAACAAGGATGCTACCACTATACAACAAACTTTTAAGAAACTTACTTATTCATACCGAAATTCGTTAATTTATTTAAAAACTTTAATTATTTATTTACTTTTAGTTAGCTAGCAGGGGCTTCGTTTTTTAAATTCTGATTAGTCGTCATATAAACGACCGGAAAAGCGGAAAACGGGTCAGTTTTTCCCAAAGGCTCGTAACCGTTCAATAAGCTCTCTCTCATCTGCCATCGACGACGTTCCCTTTCGGTCTTCTGCTTCCTTATCGCTCGGCCCAGCATGCAAGCGAACATGATACCAGCGAGCTGGAAAATAAAGAACGACATTTAGAATTTAAACGCTCAGCTTTTAAAGCCTGTGTATACCTGAATGAGTGCGATCATCATTGCGCCGGTGATCAAATAAAGCGCACTACGGTTGACAACCAAGGCCAGGCCGTGATAGCAGCCATGCTGATAGACGGCTGGACATCCGCCGTCGGCTGAGACTTCGAGGGAAGTGTACCAATTGCAGCAGGACAATGGCACTTCCAAAGAGGTGTTAGTATTTGTTAAAATGCCTGTCCAGTCATCTGCGCTTCTGTAGCCGCAGCAATGTAGCTGCAATAAACAAGAAAAATTTAATTTGCATTCTTTAAAATTATTGAATACTGATAAATATGGAGAACAGTATTACTCTTGACTGTAAGAAGTCCACAGCAGCTTTAGCCTCGGAGTTTGTTTCATACTTGTACATAGTCTGATTGATCTTGTCATTGAGCAAATGCGTGATTTTGTCTTGCAATGCAAAAGCGGCCACAGCAGCAGAAAATTCCAGTAACAAAACTACCGACAGGGAAACTGCAAACTGACAATTGAAAATTGATTATTTTAACTACTGACGACGTTGCTTTGGTAGTCGTTAGTATACTTACCACTAAGACCATGCAGGTGCTTTCCTTAACTGCACCGCAACAGCCGCAGAAGGCGATAACAAAAATCAGCACTCCGACGACGATGAGAAGCGTTGCTGGCGAGAAATAACTTGAGTCTAGGAAGTGAGAGAAATCTTCGTATACTGCATAAATTGTCGTGCCGACCGAAACTATCATAGCACCAGTCAACTGAAAACAAATTATTCAATACAACAAACCATTTTGAGATATGGATTTTTTTATCTAGATATTGATTTAGATGTTTTTTTATATCTGTTGCATTAAATTCATCAAAATATTCTTTAAAATTTATCATAATTTCCAATTCTTCAAAATGATAATTAACAATTTCATGGAATTGACGCGTTCAGTTAATCTATGTAGCTTTTTATTATTCACCTGGCATCGGGTATATTAGAATAACGTGTTTACACTTCGTTCATAATGATAAGTGCATAAAGCGCATGAGCATAAAGGCTTCATTATACGACAAATCATGAAACAATAACATATGGAAAGGAAAAAAGCAGCAGTTATTCAAGAGTTTCAAGTGCTTTCAAGTTATTTTTCACGTCCTCATTTTCAAAGTAAATAAAATGTGAAAAATTAATTTTACTTGATATAAATATTCATTCGTTTATTTGTACTTTTCTACATTCTAAAAAAATTGCGTAAGCCATCGTCATCTATCATAATCGTTATCTTTCTACCTATTCGAGAAAAACTTTTATGAATAAAAGTTTCTTTCTCTTTTCATCGTATCGAGAAGGAACGATTCACGCGAGAAACGTCAAGTTTGAAATTCGATTCTGCGTTTTATCTGCGATGCTTTTAGCGATGGCGTGATTATGCCCGAGGATTTAACGCACACACATGCGTCGTCTCGTTAATCATAAAGATAACGATAATAATAACTCAGGAAATTCGCGAGAAGTTCATTGTTTCAAAATTTAGGAAAATTTTTATAGCCTTTTAGACTTGAACAATAGGGATTGGAGTATCTTATCGAGGAGCCTTTAATGTATTGCTGCTATCACACCTTCGCTAAGCAGCCATCAATTATCTTCCTTACAGCTTCGACATTCTTTTATCTGTGTCGAAGTTGGAGTTGTATATTTTGTTGAAATCGTTTTAACGTCGTCTCCTGTGCAGAACTTATTTTCCTCCCCTACGCTACACATATGTTACATTTTTATGTATATTTTATCGCGCTCTCGAGTTGTTTATCAAGTTTCTTATAGTTAATTCATATCGATAAACCGACACTACATTGATTTCCTAATTAAAAAAATTCGAAAAACCCGCGACTTGCTAAGGTTTCCGCAGAAATATACCGTTGCGCTTAAATATAGCACCGCGCAAGGCACGTGATTAATTTAAGATCTGATTTTCCGCATGAAAAGCGGCTTATCAATTTGAGCGGCTCAATTGTATGCGTCATGCACTTTGCCAAATAGGCTCAGAGTCGCGGAAGCCGAGTTTTTAAAGCGTCGCCTGCACGCCGCCTTTTTTTTGCATAAAACATTTACGCCTTTATAAAAATGAAAAATGCCAATCGTAATTTTGCGACGATCGTTCCAAGGTTAGATCCGTCGTGCAATTGATAATTCTCGCTGTTGCGTAAAATGACTAACGGTTTTCTACGTAAGCTTCGATCGAGAAAGAAACTGTAGCAAAGCGAAGATGCTTCGCCGCGAGGTAAAAACGAATCGATATATTGTAAACAGTCATTGCATTATCGAAAACAATACGTTTCTTCGTTTATAACTTGAATTCTCTTTTATCTGTGTAGGCGAGGTGTGCTTTTAGATTAGAGAGCGACAAGATTCCATGTACACTTGAAGAATTATCTTTACAATGGAATCTCTCCGGCGCTAATAAAGACGAAATTTGAACGCCTGCGGCGGTAACCTTGCAAGTTTTTGCCTGCGGTTAAATTCGACGCGCCTTACGAAAACAGTCCTTGAAAGGCGAATTAACGCTCGCCCAACCGATCTCGGTCGTCGCGAATTCACCGCGACGAGCTCACTGTTTAGGATTATACCGACCACAAAGAGGAAGTTGACGGCGCAGAGGAGGTACTTGATGCAGCGGAGGCCGAGGTCGAGGTGCGTCGCCGCCATCCTGTCGGTTCGTTCTTCCGGGAAGTTCGCGTCCAGGTGCGCCGCGACACTGAATAGCGCCGCGCGCGCCGAGCCTGCCACCGCTCGCTGGCCGGAGGCTTATCTTGCCGCGAGCGCTCCCCCTCCCGCCGTAGTTTCTTTTATTTCGAGCTTGCGCGCGCGCGCGTCGGGAACTGCTCGCTCGGCAAATATTGACCAACAGCGCCACTAACGCTGCTACCGATTTCGCGCGGAGGCTGGAATTGTTTTGCCTTGCTTTTCCAGCCGGAGGGACCTTGATACGTTTCGCTAGCTTTTTCCGAGGAAATGCTTCGATGCTTTTGGAGGTAATCTTGGCTGGTTTACAGATGATTTTGTATGATTTCTGGATCGTGGAAGGTATGATGATTATGTTTAGTTTACTAATTGTAACTCATATGAAAATTACGTAGATTTTAATTTTAGCATAAAAAATTAATAATAATAAAGTCGTTCTGATTCGATCAGAGAGGTTAAAAATATCAAATACATGGTATATGGAATTAAGAAAAGCATAATGTCATATAAACCGAAATTATTTTCGGTTTACATGACACCAATTTCATTTTATACTAAAGTGTACTCTTCGAATGCCCGGAATAATTTAAGATTTCAAAAAATCGCATTGTCGCGTCGCATTTTACCACAAGCTACTGACTCAGGCAAACATTTTTTATACATATATGGATAATCATACACCGATATGTATATGGATAAGCATACACCGAGAGGCATAAATTAAAAAGTTTTATTTTAAGCTACAGCATTTACATATGTACACATTTCAGGCTGTTTCAATACTTGTCTGACTTCCACAAGCGTTCGCCTGCTTCTAAAAATACTGATTTATTCCAAATTTATGAATGAAAAAGTTACTTATTCCATATTTTATGTTTCCATTTTATTAAAAGAAATAAGTATAATACACTGTGCGTTCAACGAATTTGTTTACTCCAACGAGTACAATTACGAAAATATTTTATAAAAAGAAAATACTTTCTTTAATTTTGAGTATCAACTTATTAATTCGTTTTTATGAAAGCACGCGTACAAAAACATATTTTTTTATCGGTATCGACAAAATTTTTACTTTTTTTTGCATTACCTCGCGAACGCTTACTCGGTTGAATTTTATTTATTTGCGAGGAAAATTTTTTTGTTTTTAGAAGAAATTATGCCCTTTTATACAGGGAACGCATTTTCACTCTATCTTTTTTAATGATGATAGCTATAATCAAGATAAATATCCGCGGACAAAAAACAGTGATATGAGTAAACTCAAAAAATGACGAACGTTAATGATGATGAAATATAATACAGGATGTTTACGTGACTTCACTTACTATTGTCACTAAAAAGAATGATATCAAGTAAACGACCAAGCAGAATTTATGTTCGTTTAAATAACTAATTAGTTTTTAAAAATGCTTCATCAGCTTATTCATCTTCAAAAACTACCGATGCACTCAAACGAGGTCATTTGTGCTTAGCAAGCAAGCCAAATGCGATTATGTCACATATAGATACCTATCGGCAAAGTCGTAAGTGCAAAAATCGCGGTACTAACAAAGTAGCTTCAGAAACTCTGCAACGTCATCAGTTAGCAAATGCAGCGACTTTTACTTGTTGTTGTCGAAGCTCGCGGCTCGAGTTTGAAAATTTATTCTTCTACGAAGAAAGTATATGCTAATTACCGCAAGTTGCACAAAGATTCTGGGAAGAAATGCTTTTAGATCTTATACTTTAATTGTTTAACATTTAGATAATGAAATTAATTTTGAAGCAACATTAATGAATTTCGATTGAAAACTCTAAAATTTTACTTTCGATAACAACTTTCAAATAAATTAAACTACAGAAAGTGTATTAATTATAAGAAAATTCCAACACAGCTCTTTGCGAGCAAAGGATTTTTTTTATTATTTAAAATAACAAACTGTTGCCGTAGAAAATGTATTATTTTAAAATATTTAAGAAGTGAAGTAATACTACGCCTATACTTTCATTTGCTTTTAAAATGTCATTCCGTTCATATTTTTCATCCTGTTATTTTTGTGAAAATAAGATTCCTACAATATATTTCGACATTTTTCTCAAAGCATTTAAAGAATTATTTTCCGATAATTAAATATGCTCATGCTCAAGAATGACACCACATAAGCGCTTTATTTTTAAGTGTTTAATCGTTTTCCCCAATCTTCAAAATTGGGCACTATTGCCGGAACGTGTGCTTAATAAGCATTATTTTGTTACCATTATTAAATGCTCTTTAGTTCGAACATCATTTCGCGTATTTAAATTAAGGTAGTTGTATACCAAGATATAGAAGTTTAAAAAAAAAATTCTTAGCAGACTTAACAATCATTTGATTACGTAAGTAATGATATATGTTATAAA
>UCOL01003528.1:0-18532 GCA_900474335.1 Ormyrus nitidulus | reverse complement strand
CTCTACTTTTTGATGTGGATATTTTCTTTTTGATTGGATGTAACCGCACAATACGTGACCTTCAAGTTGAAGGTCACCTTTTGAATTGAAAAAAGTACAAAGCTGGCCGTTGTACACGTAGTAAAATAATTTTTTCTCGAACTTTAAAATAATCAAGCGTTAAAGCTTAACTCTTTACTTTTAATTTAAAAAAAAAAGTTCTCCACGATTTTTTATTGCGTGTGTGTGTGTGTGTGTGTTTGTGTGTGTGTTATGCATGCACCTATATGTATGTGAACAAAATAAAATAGCTAGAGGCAATCTCATCGAACGTCGGAGGTATAAATATATATAAAAACGAAAAAGTAAAAAAGCAGTCAATCGTATCCTCACGTTCACAGTCGGATGCACACAGAAGGATAACTATACGAAGCGACGACAAATGATGCTCCGGTATGTGGAAGGGAGAAAAAAGACGGCAGCTATTTTTCGGATATTAAACATCGATTTTTGAGAAAAGGAGCGAGACGCGTGCAAGAGAAAAAAAAGGGTCATCGTAATGACGCTCTTTGCGCGCTATACGCAACGTCTGCTCTGAATATCATTGCGGCTTTGTATCGCGGCAATAACGTGCGGCTCGAGAGAAAAAGAGAGCTAAGGTGAAAATTAATGGCTTTCCTTTCGTTAAAGTAATTTTTCAAAGGACCCTTTAATAAAGTAAATTACGTTTCATTAATTTTTCAAAAACAAAAAAAAATGGAATAGCTGCCGCTTTTTAATCCATCGGCAGGTCCACAGTCACGTCAAGTTCCGTCGTCAGGTGATAGACGCGACAACACTACCTTCTAAAAATCCTGATTTAACAATATTGTTCATCACTACTCTTCCTCCAGTGCACTTTACGAGCAGAGTGAACATAACCACACTTATTTTTACGATTTACTTGGTCAAATATCGCTTTGTAAAAAGAGGAAATTTTTTATTTTCCTTCAAAATGCAATGGTCAAAAAAATTGTTGCTTTCGCGGCTTTTTTTACCTTTTATTTAATTTCGCCGCCCGACATAAAAAGTGCAATCCATTCGATTCCAGTTTCGAACAACATCATGTACACGTATAAAAAACACTTCGGATGATTGCGATTTTTCAGCGTCGCGACGGCAAAAAAAATCAGACCACACTACGTGACAAATGAATGAGCGCAATAATGATTTTTACTGAAAATACGAGCAGCGCTCGGATGCAAATTAAAAACGCATGAATTCGAGCCGTGTCGCTCTGATATATAACATCAAAATGAACTTTATGAAGTACAGAGTTACCATGAGTTTATCGTAATAATTTCCACTTTCTAATGACTCACACCAATTCTCCATAAAAAAAAGAAACAAAATAAAACAGAAATTGCACGATTTATAGATAAGACAAAATCAAACGCAAATTAATAGTAGATTACAAGTGTCGATAATGTCTAAAACCATGCAGCGTACGATACTTGGTTCTCAATTTAGCATTTTTATTATGTACCCCAATTTCAAGAGCAATTTCTGAGCAAATCAAAGCAAAAAACCCGACCCGCTCAATACAATCGCAAGCCTCTCCCCGTGGAAGATGACAAGATTTGACCCGCAATTGCCAATGATATTCTAGATTCATTGCGCCGAATCGAATTTTGTTACTTGGTCAGTCTCTTCCGACTTACAAATGGATGGCACTTCTTTTAAACGTACGCTTTATACAAAAAACTACTTTTTTATTCTTACAATTTTCTTTTATACGCGCTTATTGTTATTTTCTTAATTTAAAATGTATTCTTTGTGTGCACTTTTTCTCAACATATGATTTTATGCTATTTATGTAACATCTACTTGAACCGGAAACTCGACGTACATTAGCTAATAATGGAAGTAACGCTAGAGAGCCTATTTTATGTTAGAGTTTATCATTTGAGTAAACTAAAAGAGAAACGAAAAATTAATCATTATGATCCGTCGGAAAATTATACTCTCAATTACAAGATCTAAGAGAATTTGTGTAATCCAAGGGAGAACTGAAATAATATCGACTCACACATATTCTACAATGGCAAAATAAAATTATATATCGTCTCCTGCATCTTAAGGTGTTAATTAATGTTTCATTCGATTTAGACTCATCGGTTCTATCAATTATTATGTACACAATAAATGACTCTGAATATATACACAATATAAATGTGCGCGCGTCGTTACGTCACATTATATATCGACTGCCACTCATGCCGCTTTGTTAAACTCTCATTTAGTCTGTTATCTTTGGGTTTCTGTAATTCAACTCATTTCCATAAAACATGACTTTAATATATATAAATGATGATGGACAGAGGGTTTGGGTGTAGGCTACAAAGGTCATATCAATGCACTCCGCCTCAGCTGGGTTTCTCTGATCTGGCTATTAAATGCTATTTGAATAATCGTGAACTGCGTCTTGTGTGTCGAGAGAAAAGGGACGGTGATGCTGTTCTGTATATCGATTACTTCGCTCGAGAGACATGTCATTTTGTACAAATGAAAGGGTTGCTCCAAGGCGGCGCAGGTGCTGGAGGAAATTAGTGACCTCTGGCTTTCGCCGCTTTGATATATTCAATTTTAGGTTAAACTTTTATCAGAATCTTGGACTCGAGTAATACTTGTATTCATTGGAAGTAATTTATAGTTCCGAGGTATTGATTTTGATTTCTTTTTTTCCGGGGTGGGAAGTAGGTCAAAAACTATCTTGCACTCGGCGTATTTCACTCGAAAGACGCAATCGTTTTCTAGTTCGGTTTAAAACTGATACGCGAAATTATGAATTTCAGATAGATATAATATTCAAAAAGTTGAATAAAATACAAAGTTTGTTAATTAAGCACGAGCTTTTCCTCCATTGCAAAAGCGGCTTTTAATTAAAAACTCGCAAGTACCTCAAAGGGAAACGCTCCATCAAAGGATATAATTACCATGTTAATACAAACTTTCAGATATATATTCATCGCCTCGCTCATTCAAACAACCGCGCGCCCAGATTTTTTCTTAATATTCGTCCCGGCGAATCGTAGCGGTAAAAAAGACGCAGTACGAAAATACGGCAGTGCTCGAGCGCGGAATTAAAAGGAAACAACGTAACGGCTTTCTTGCAGATTGTTCAAAGATTGAACAGGAAACGTCCTCGTTCGAGATCAAAAAATAATCGTCATTAACGCCAATGTACACAGTGATTTTCTCTTAACTCTGCAAGTTTAACAAGGCAGTCTTGGTTAATTTTCATTTGTAAAAGTAAATACAATTTTCTCCGATGACTTGGATTTTTAAATTATCAAATTTTCCTTTATTGTATTAGTTACCGAAAACTAATTTAATTACTTAGGATGAAAGCTTCAAAATTGCAAAAGCCAAAGTCACTTTCTCATATTTTTTACAGATTATACGTCTATTTGGATTACCGGCACAGTTTATATACTCATATAAAAAGCACCAAAACTGGGTCAAACATTTATGGAAGATCGAATAGTTCTTGTCCAACATTGATGTAATTACAAGCGAGCTACTTGGTGCATCGTTGATTTATCGCAAAATTTGGAGACACCGAAGTTCGGAAATTATTGATGTATTGATTAATTATTAACTTTCATGCAGGGAACGGCAAAAAGTAATCAATAATAGTTCCGCACGTCAAAGGCCCTCCTGTTTGGCTAAAATTTCCATCGCAAGGGGCGAACATACAAGATTACTCTATAGGACGACGGTGCACATCCAGTACCGGTCGGCGTTGTACATTTTTATACAAGTATATAACCAGGCAGAGGAAGCTGAGAAACTACCGGCTGGGGATGTAGAGAATGAAGGGGCGGACAGAGGGGAAGAGCCTTGTCGCTTGGGGGATAACTGCGCTAAAGTAAACTGTACATCAGGCCGTGTATCCCGGCGCAACACGAGAAAATGTGGTGGTGATGTCAGCGTACAAAAAGACAGAAAAAAAAGGTTTCGCAGTCGGTTGTTTATGAACAAAAAAAAAGAACGGACAAAGGGTGTCATTCGAGATATATATATATATATAGAGAGAGAGAGAGATACTGTAGAAAAGATGGTGTGGAGCTTCGCCTTCTTTCTTTTATCATCGGCAATCGTGTGTGTATAAGGTGTCTGTCGCTCTCTGTAGGTGTGTGAGTAAGAGAAGAGAGAAGGTGGAGAGACGTCTTTACCTGATCTATGCTCGGACTCCTGGCCTCGGCGTCGCGCTTCGCGTCCTCCTGCCGTTTGGGGCTGCGCAGCGCGCGCTGCGGGTCGCCGGTGCCCACCAGGTCCGCCGTGTTTATCACCAGCAGCGAGATCTTCTGCACGATGTCGATCACCACCAGACCCGTGTCGTTGCCGTAGGCCATGCTTTCATTGGTTGGTTTACGTTTTTTTTAGTTTCATTTGTTTGCACATTCGTTCGTTGAAGAAAAGGGGGAAGCGCGCGCCGCGTTTTCTCTTCGCAAAGGGGGGTTGCTTTGTTCGGGCTCGATTGGGTTTTGTTTTAAATTTTCAAAATGTAATTTGTCGGATGACGCAGCGGAAGGGAGAGAGTATTGTTGCTTAAACGGAATTTAAATGAGATCAGTCAAAAAAAAGTCAAGAGCTCGGGCTGAAAGGAAAAATTGCTTTGGAATTTTTCGCGTTTCGCGTGTCACTGCGAGCTTTCGAGCTTGTTTTCGAAACAAAAAACGCTCCTTGACAAGCTCGAAAATAGAACTGCCGACGAGCGACGTTTTCGGCTTTATAACTGCATTCTCGAACATTGGCGTGCGCGAGCTTTTCGCAGTTTTCCAAAGTTAATCATTTAGTCATCACTTTGTAGTTCTCGAAAGTTTTTGTAGCGTATGAACGTCACGCGAAATTGATTACGTATCGGTCGAAGTATTCGAACGGTGACGATAAATCAATAACGAAAAGTTTCAAATAAAAAAAAACACAATTTTTCCTTAACAATAAAAACAACAATGATCTCGTGTGAAAGCTACTGTGTTTAATATTTCAGTAGCCTGCTATTTAGATTTTACAACCCCCTATAAAAACGTTGTAAATATTTCGTGTCATCTTTTATTAGATTGAAAGCAAATAATAAAATTAAAAGTTTATTGCCCTATAAAAGAATGCGTTTTAAAGAATTGAAAAACAAATTATAAATCGTAAAGTCGCGCGCGTTAAAACAGAAATGAAGGGTTCGATCCTTTGTGTGGTTGACCAACCGTTTACTTGTACTACTTGTACTACGCTACTACAATCACCTACAATTTCGATCGATCGATTTGAAAAATCTTTCGCTTTGAAAACTGTCTTGAATGGACATACAATGTATAAAGTGCGCTTAAAAAAGTTATTAGCTTTAGCGCCGGACAACCGGCTCGTAACGACAAACCGCTGAGAAAAAAAAGAAAGAAGCAGAGCGCCGGCAAACAGAAGCAGCGTGTCATACTCACAGTCCGTAGGAGGAGTTCAAGCTGAGCGCGGTGATGTTCTCGATGAGCTCGCCGTTCGGCCCGTGAGTGAGACAGATGAGGGTGGCCTGGAATCCAGGGGCGCGCTTCTGCAGACCCGTCTTCACCTTCAGCGGCTGGTTCTTCTCGGCGTTCGCCTTCGGGTCGTCCGTGTTGGAGAAGTCGAAGTCGGGCGAGCGTTCCGTGTCCTTGCTCGGGTCCTGGGCCAGCGTTATCGCGAGAGTCTGTCGGACAGAAGCGGTGTGGGTGGCCTGGCGTTTTACAAACTTCGAGGCTGAGAGGGAACTTTAATTAATAACTACTGCTGCTGCTGCAGCTTTTCTTTTATTTTCCCGAGACCGATTGAAACTCTTAAAGGGAACCGAGCTCCCCACGGAATACAAAAGGATGTTGCTGCTGATCGAGTTTATCGATTTTGATTAGTTAGTTTCTTCGGACATACTCCTTTTGTGGCCGCGTGTCCTTTTGTTTACTTGTTTGGACGAAGTAAAGATTAAAAAGGGATTTTAGAAGCTTATTTTACCGTGTTTAAAATGTATCAATTTCAAAGAATCTGAGAGGATAGTCGACGTTATTTTTTAAACGAAGAGATTTCATAAAATGCTTGAAGGTTCCGCGATGAAATGGCGTTCTTTAAAAAGAGCCCAATTTCATCCTTGGCAAAGCAGTGTCGAGATGGAAAAATCGATAAATAAATTGGACTTTCGTCAGTCAATGGCTGCCATCAAATGAAAATGAAATTTTTCGTCTGCATCGCGTCAATCAGAGGCGCGGGCGCACGTAAGTTGGCAGGAATTGCAGCGACACGATAAAATAGAAAGGAATGAAACGGCACATAAAAAAAGGGGGGAAGGCCGGCGGATGCTTGGCTTGCACTTGAAAAAGGGGACGTCCCCGAATCTCGAAATGGGAGAGGCGCTTCTAGGACGAAAATCGTAAACCACCGACAAGTCGATAGGTTTTTACGGTTTTTTTTTGCGCGCGCGAAAGTTTCGAAAAAAATCGTAAAAGTTAAAAAAGAGAGAAGAAATAAAATACCGGTCGGGAGGAATAACTATCACGATAAACTCTCCACATTGCTCAACGGAAGTTGCCTTTTATTGCGAGAGCTATTTATTGAGGTTATTGGAGCGCAGACTTTTCTATTATTACGGAAATAAGAGGCTTTAAAAAAAATTTTAAACCGTAATGCGCACTTTTCTGAATTTGTCTCTTTCTTCCTTTGTGCATTTTCAGAAAGAATGCAAGAATCTGAAAGAAAATCACGAAAGTCCTGCGAATTTATCGAATTATCGATATTATCGTTGCGTTTCTACCAGGATTTTTATATTGTTAGTAAAAATACATTTTTTCAGCATCCTGCTACAAAAACAGTAAAATAATGTGCAAATTTGATGTAAATGTTTTATATGCTTTTAAATATTTTAATACTTTGCTAACTATCGTCAATTTTGCTAAAACAAAGTCGTTTCGAAACTTTAATAGCTTCGAAATTAATTATTAACTAATTGGAGAAGTAACCGAAGCGACTAACTCGGCCGCTAATACTCACCACAACTTCGGACATGCTCTCGGCCTTCTTAAATTTGAAGAGCACGACGTGCCTTCCGGCGCCAGCGATGGCGAGCTTGCGGCTCTCGGGACAGAGGAAGATCAGCTGAATCGCCAGGGGATCCTCCTCGTTGTCGACGCTACGCGTTCGGCTCTTCTCGAAGAGCTTGGCCGTCTTGAGCTTGTAGAGCACCTGAAGCGTACCTGCCGACGCGTCCCAGAACTTTATGCTGCCGTCGGCGTGCCTGCAAAATCCCCCCGAGTTCAGCTTTAATTGAAAAGGCGGCGGGTTCGATATCTTCCCGATTATTTATTGGCGGCTGCCGCGCGCCGCTCCTTTTTCTTCCTCGCCTTCTGCTCTCTCTCTCTCTCTCTCTCTCTCTCTCTCGCGGTTCTCGCCCGATTGATTTATACGGGTCAAAACTTTATTAATACGCGGCGCGTTGACTGAATTCAGATCGACTGAGCTACACACAGCCGGCAGCGGAATTTTCGAGGCAAATTTTCAATGTCGGATAAGGGATTTATTGAGCCTTTGAGATTACGCCGGAAACGTGGCGGTGAATTTATAATTTTTCCCAATACATCCGAAGCTTTGTTTCCAAAAGCTTCGGATGTATTGGGATTCTTATTTTAAAATGACGAAAATGCCGCTTTGCGCTCGTTGAACAATTGTTAAATTTCTGTCTCTTCCAAAGCTTTTAATGAAATCAACCCGAAAAAAAAACTTTACTTTGAAACATTTTAATTTAAAACTTTAAAAATCTGGCAATTTACATTGTTTTGGGCGCAAATGCGCACTTCTTAGTTTAGAATTCGCTGCGATGAATAAATTTCGTAGGCGTAAAGGACACTGCGAACTGTTCTTTGAGAACTTTCCTCTGGTAAAATTGTACTTTGAATAAAGTTTTGAAAGAGAAGCTACAGTTGCTTTAAAATTTCGATGAGCTTCTGATATACATCAAAAACATACAGTTTATCACATTTTCTTCTTGTAAAGTTTGCCGGCTACTGTTGCTACAATAAAATCAATGGAAAGTTTATTTTGCAGAGGTTTATTTTTGAAACCGCATTTAAATATCGCTAATAAAATTGACTTTTAACCGTTGTACAAATTAACATTGCATCAGTTGGTAAAATTAAAAATCGCCGCCTTCGCATTACCGCACTGTGCACTGCATAAATATTGATTGTCCGCTCGAAACAACAAGAAAAGCACACATTTGCCAAATAAATTTGCAAGCCCGCGCGAATCTAAAATCCCTCTCCCCGAAGCCGAGTGCCCCCGAAAATTCAGCGCGCATTTAAAAGCCACTGGCTTCAAAATGAGAATCTGAAAAGCTCATCTGCACTCCGCTAACTCTCGGCTTTCCGATGGTAAGTACCCTCGAAAAGCCCGGCGCTGAAAGCGGGTCGCTTTTATCGTCCGCGAGATTCTTTGGAAATGCCCTCGCGACAAATCCGCGCACGCTCACCCGGTGAGGATGATCTCGTTGTAGCTGCTGGAGTTGGGGCTCCACTCGCCGCCCGAAATCGGCCACTCGCGCTCGCTGAAGCCCGTCTTCTTCTGGGACTTGGAGCCGACGGAGTAGAAGGCCGGCACGAGGTCGCCCGGGCAGTCGGCGAAGTAAGCGCAACACGTCACCGGTGACTCGTGCAGGTCCATCGGGTACGGATTCTCGAAGCAGGGGAAGCCCGCCGTCAGCAGGTCGATCACCACGAGGTCGTTCTGCAGCATCACCACCACTGCGTACGGGTCCTGGCAGTCTGAGATTACAGTTTTCAATTAGTCGTTATGGGATATTGTTGCGGCTAAATCGAAATGCTGCATCGGCTGACAAACAGAGTTCACAAGCTATTGTGCTTGAGTCCCAGAATTTAGATCCGGAGAAAATCTAAATCGATAAATTTGCATGTAAATCGAGCGTAAAGTGAAGTCATGTAAAAGGGTTCGGTAGGTTAATTTTACAAGGTTTATCTCAAGCGGATACAGTCGCTTCGTTAAATTTTTGAAAATCTGCCAATAGAGTTCTCATAAATAAGCCCAATGCAGATTTCGATTTAGCTGCCTCACGGGAAGCATTACTTTCCTACGCTTTACAAACTCCTCTAAAATTTTTCTAAAATTTGCTTGTGCGGCTCAATCACTCAAACTCATTCAAAACAAGACTTTCAATACAAGTGAATACTCTATTTCGGATCAGAAATTCTCAGACTTAATAAAGACCGTCTGAGTTTATTGCAAAGTATACGTTAGGTTTATTATTTTGGAGGCAACCGCAGGATTCTATATACTTCGAAATGAAAAGACACGAATATACTTAACATAAACGCGGGACGCGGGTATTTCGATCGGGCCGCGATAGGACAAAACTTTAATTACATTCCTTAGCGACAGGCCGAAGATCGTTAAACTCGGTATACACAATTGTCAGCGAACAATACCGCGGGTAGGCAAACCGTGGCGGCAACTTTATTTACTCCCGCGCATAGCTTTCCGGAGCAAGCGGAAACACGATATGGCAGAAGGTCGCGGTATTAGAGAAATGCCAATAAAGCTGCCGATCGTTATCCCTTAAAATATATTCCCGCCCTCGGCGTCGAAATTTCCGCAGGCCCACACAGACAGGTCGGGGGAATTTATCGGCTGTTAGGCTCGTCTCGTTTACATACCACTGGTCCAAGGGCTGTCGCACAGCGTGATAAAGTCGATGACGTTGTGCTCCATTTCCAAAACCGTCGTCGTCTTGCCTTGGATGACAGTGATGCTCGGCGTTCGGCCGGTCGTGTCGTACGCCAATCCCCCGGAAAATATCACGTACGCCTCTCTGCAAGTGACATTGACGGAAAATATTCCTTACCAAGCTCCTTCCCTCGCGATTTCCCTCTTTTTACCCCTCCCCTCCTCTCTATATCAATCCACTCCTTCTTTATTATACAGTTCAGCTTCGACTGCTCCTCGAGCAAGACGTATATATTCTCTTGGAGAGCGAGGCTTCACGAGCAGCAGCAGCCTCTCGTTACTTCGAGATGAAAGCGATTCCACTTTATTCTTTTTCTCGGGGAAATGTGTAAGGCTTGCCTGCGCTGCCACTGGGAATATCGTCAATTAAGGCTTATGAAGTTTGCTTACGAAATATAAATGGCCAATGAAGATCGCATTACCGAGGAAATGGAGAAATATATTTCACCGGAGATGAATAAGCAAAACGTTATTTCTTTCTTCGCAAAGATAGTAATATTTAAAAAGCGAAAACATTAAAGAAATCAATCCTGCTTCATTCGGTAAGAGTTGAAGAATGTATTGGAAAATCATGAAGAATTCAGGAAACTCTTGAAGCACAATAAAATGGAATGCTGCAGCAGCTCTCTCGTGTACATTTTTAGAAATCACTCAATTGTAGTAGCAGTAAAATGAATATAAATGTGAATTCTCCGATACGCGCGAAAACTGTGACATGCATCCATATAATTTGCATTCTTTAGCACCAGTTTTAGTTCGCATAAATCTCACTGATTTTAGAAAAAAAAAATATAAATTTAGAGAAGTAAAACGCTTCCTACTTATTTCGAATTCAAAAATTGCATTAAACTTTCTTTTGGAAGAAGAAATAATTTTGAAAGTGAAATATTGAAAGAGTTTCATTCCCCAAAGGAGAGTGCAGAGGATAAAATTCTGAAAAAGTGCACGCCAGTAGAATAAAGGAAAAGCTGTAAAGAAAAAAGTAACTAAAGAAAATGAATATATAGCATATAAAGAAAGGTTTAAACATTTCTAATTTTTGCAAAGTTTTATAATTTTAATTTAAGTTGTTCTAATTATTATAGAGTTTAGCTGACGCAAATACGTCTGCTCCAAAAATATTAGCTAAATTCGCAATATCCATTTCAATGAGTAAACCTCATTTAATATTTTATCGCGATCGTTCAGCACCGTAAAGTTTTATCGCCCGCATCAACGATAAAATTTAATTTTTAAAAAACTTATCTTTTTTAATAATTATCGCAAAAAAAGGCTACCTAAATTATAATAACTCGGTAACACGTGTCAAAATTCACCCAACACATTCGAGCGCGCCAAGGCCTCGATTAACCGGAGAATTATTAAAAATACTAAATTTCCAGGGCTCTATATAAGTTGCGCGCGCAGCGTTAGTATTTCAATTACCATCCGCTCGAAATCGCTGCGTTAGTGCTTCGTAATTTGCGCGGCGGCATAACGGCTGCACGTAACGCGTTACATCTTTCCAGGTCGAACGAGCTCGCAATTATTCTCCATCAAAGCGTAATTCAAGCGTGAAACAATGCCCCCTCCCCGCCGCGCTGGAAATAACGGAAAACGCCATTCCGAGGAAAGGGGGGGCGCGAGCAAGAAAACAGGCGCCCTCTGCCAAATCGCTTCAAGTTCATTGCTGTCGTTTATAAAAGAAAGGAGGTTAAAGCCGGGCCGAAGTGGCTTTTTAAAAGAGACCGTTCGCCAAATCGCTGCCGCACAATGCGAGCATCAGTCACCTCCCTTCTACGGCTGCGGCGGCTCGCTAATGAGATTAAGTGATAAATAAAAATGACGAACGACGACGGCGGCGGGAGAGCGCCGGAATCGTCTTGAAATATGGAAATATCGCCGCCCGAGGCGCATAAATATTGGCCTTGGCGTTTCGTATTATACCCAATTTCGCCGCGATAACTTCCCTTTCAACGATTTTGACGTTGAATTATTGGGGGGAGCTGACGCGTGTCGATTAGCCGCGCAAGAGATCTTTTGTGATTCCGCCATTCAGACGTTATTGCAATAAGGTTGTTAATTCAATTTAAATCCAAGCTTGGTGATTATGATTTTTAAGGCTTTACTGGTGACGTGCAAACAATTCAAAGTGATAAAAGTGTGCCGAGCTTTATATATAGAATTTTTTTGAACACGCGACATTAGTATTTTTCGATAATACGGATTTAAAATATCTTCCGTCGTGCGACTTGGACAGATCGCGAAGTAATCCCCTCTTGACATGGTTGTTTTATTGTTCGTTTCACGCGGCATGAAAATTTGAAATTCAGCTATTTTAAGCGTAAACGAAAAAAGTAAATGCTTGTTTTAAAAATCTAATAAACAATATTTAAAGTAAAGTGTATTGTAAATCTAAAACTTTTTACAAAAACATTTAAAACTTTTATTCCAATCATGCGAATTAACCTGGTTTTTTTTAGTGAAGCTCTGAAACTGTTGAAATATAATACGAAATAAAAAGTGAATTCAAATTCTACTTTTTAGTACTCCGCTTAACATGAGCGCAACAAGAATAAAAGCCGACGCACAGATGACGTACAAAAAAGTTGCCTTATAAAATTTTTAAATTAAAAAGAAAAAAGGATCTTTTGCATTTTTACTTAAATCACAATAAAATTCAGTTTTTATTTGTCGAGTATTTTCGTTAAATAAAACCTCATACCCAAATTTTAACAATCAAATTTTATTAACTTGAACCAACTGTACTATTAATTGTATCGACCTTATAAATCTTACTTTTAATATGCAAAGAATAGGAAGATACTACAGCTATAATAGCTTGAGAACCGCCTTTAAAGAAAGCTCTCAAAGTAAAGAGCTTTGCGCTTGCATTACATTATCTGATAAGTAAAAGAGCTTGCATAATACCTCGAAACTATTCAAACTATTAAAAAGGTTGAAAGGAACCGGGCAATTTAACGCCGCTTATAAATCGCCCGGGACTGTTTGCTGAATTGATGCAGGACAAAACAGGTGCATCCATCATTCAGTAAACTGCCGCGTCTGCCGAGCGGTCCACTCTCGTTCTCGTATACATACCCAGGCAGTCGCGCAATAAATAAAGATGAATTTTTCATCGTCCTTGGAGATATGAAAAGAGAGAGGGGGGGGAGGGGGTGGTAAAGGACCGCTGAGAACTTACCCCGATCGTGAGAGCTTCCACTCGACTTTGTGAATGGGTTTGCAAGGCTCCGGCTCGCCTTCCTTCATGTTTTTCGCTGTCAACAGGAAAATCGAAGTAAGTACGGAGAGTATAAGCCAGCGCGGCGGAAAGAGGTGAGGAATAGACGGCTGGGGGTTCAAGAGGAACAGAGAAAATGCCTTGGAAATATGCAGAGAGAGAGAGAGAGAGAAAGAGAGAGAGGCTCGAGAGAAAAAAGCCATCTGGACTCTTGAAAATCTGCTCGACTTATATATATGTATATATATATAATTGCAATATCTGGATTGATCGCTAAAATTTAAAAGAATGCCAAGCCGTTCTTTCGTACAATAATGCAAAAACCAGTCTAAAGTGTAGTAGAAACAAGTACAATTAAAATTTTAATTAAAACTTAAGAATGATACATTTTCGTGAACATTGTTTATTTGCCGGTGATGTTACACATTTGGTTTTGCTGACGCTTTCCACAAAATCACTCGGATGTCAACAAAGTGCAATTTGAATTTTAGAGTCATTCGGGCAAATTGTGTTTTCCCTGACAAACCATGCGGTTGTTTTATATGTGAACAAAATTAGTTTTGGAGCGACGTAATTAGTTGCAGTCCAGCTGTTATACGTGCAAACTTTAACTTTAAGAATACTGTTAAAATATAGTTTAGTTAGTAAAAGGTTTTTATTGAAAATCCATCAATTTGTTGCTTCAAAAACGTCTGCCACTATTATAGATAATACATTCCTGGCATTTTGACAAGAGAATTGAGTTTCGAAATAAGACCATACATTATTATTGGTTATGCAAAAAGTATAAAACTTAAGTACGCTGTCTAGACGTAATCCTCGGTCAGACCTCCTTAAGATTTCAAGCACGCTTCAGGTACTTCAGAAATAAGAACTAAATCTGTTTCAGACATTCAAGATTATGAAGTAGGAAAGTATTTCAAATTCGGACAAAAGTTAAGGCACGTAGTTTTTAAACAAAAATAACTCTAATATCTTTTAATGTCATTAAGTTCCATCGCGTATTTTATAATCTCTAAAATTCTCCTTTTAAAAATAGATTCAAACGTCCTTAAATTCCGTATTTCAGCTAAAAATTGCTTAGCGTGCATCTAATTGATTAATTTCCAGAAAGTCCATCACAAAGCACGAAAAAAATGCCGATTAAACGAAGCTTTAGCCGTGCTTTTTCGAAGCGTCCCCGAGCAAAAAGTTGAACGAAGCTCGGCGAGATTTTCAAGTGATCCTAAAAAATGGTTCTCCGCTCGGCGGCAACTCGCGGAGAGATATATCGATTTCCCGTATTTTCCCGCCGACTCGGCTCTCTCTCTCTCTCTCTCTCTCTCTCTCTCCTCTTTTATTTTGCTCCGCGGCTTTGGCATTGTGTGCGCGCGTGTGTGTAGTGCTCGCACTCACCGTGAGGATGCGTGACACTAATAGGCTTGGGCTGTCGAACGATCCACGTCGTGAGGGAGCCGTCGGTGTGACTGCACATAAATTGCTTGCCTTCGTGATGCCAAGATATTGACCTGAGCGGCTCGTCCGACTGCCATCGGAACTCTGCGATTTTCGCCTTCAGGTCCCAGAATACGATTTGGCCCGACTCGAAGCCTATCAGCATCTGCGAACACGCGACAAGGCGTACGAACTCGTTATTTGTGTGTCTTTCGACTTTTTCGAGAGGGAGGACTCCTCCGCTACTTCAACATTAACGGCTGCCTCGTGCCTCCTTCCTCGGCTGATAAATATTCAGGGGTATTAATCGGCAGACAAGGCATTACCGATGTTCTTTGAGCTTGTTGAACGGAGTGCTTTACGATCGAAGCACGTCGTGGGTTCAATGTCTACGGAGGGAGGTGGCATCGCTCGGGACAGGAATTTTGGTTAAATTCGGAGAATGTCTTGGGATGTTAAATCGTGACGATGATGACTTGACGTTTTACTATCGAGGCCACTTGTTTTAATGAGGGAATGGCTTCGATAGATTTTTTCCCTTTCAACTAAAAAAATAGTGATATTTTAAAGTGCTTTTAACTTATGAGACGTTTAGCGGAGAAAATAATTTTTATCTACATTCCGTTACGTAAATTTGTCGATTAACCATTTTTCATTAAGTAGGACGAGGAAATGACAGTTTTTTACAAAAAAATGTCAATATCAATTTTCTAGAAAATCATTCTTAGTCGACTCTACTAAATTAATAATTACACAAAGTTTTAACTTTATAATTCCGCGTTTGGGCCTCGAGGTTGAAAATTTTATTACGAGAGTTATGCGCGGCGTAAATTTATCCAAAACAGTACTAGGCCTGAGCTCATCCAAGATTATCGAAAGTTCGTAGGCCAAGATACTGACTAGTTAAGCCACGGCTTCGCTTAGTTTGGGCAAGTTTTGTACGCTGCAGGCATGAGATACCGAACAAGTGGCATATGAACCTTGCAACTCTGTACCCTCTCAGTACAAACTAATAGAGTGAACGAATAACAAGTCAATTCAGGCATAGTGCCTCGTCGCTATTGATTAACCGAAAACGATATCCGACTTCATTTTCGTGGAGAAAGCTCTATTGTAAGTAATGTATGCTAGTTTTACGTCTGTTCTTGTTAAACTCGATTAAATTTTATTATCGCGTACGTTAAAAAAAACATCAAAATATTTTCCGTAATTTGTTTTTTTTTTTTTTTTATTATATCCCCTATAAATTTTGTTCATTTTTCAGATTTCAAATCAATACTTGAATAAAAAAGCTTTATTCTCCAGAGAATATAAAAAAAAACATTATAAAACACGAAATGGAAAAGCTTTTAAGCTCACAATATCTCCACCTTTGTAATCGTCATATACATTATTTTTCACAGAGATATTGAGTTTTTCATCGTCTTCCGGAGCGGCTGTCCAATCTTTTAAAAATAATTACCAGGCGTCTGCAATCAAAAGCGAGTAATGGCGAGACAAGTTTTATTGAAACCTTTCGCCCGCTCTCTTCGAACGCGATAAAGTAAAATTTTTAATCCCGCTATCAGGCGGACGTAGCAACTGATCTTTAAAAGCTGAAACCAGCGGGGCTTGCGATCGGCGCAGTTCCAAATCCCTCCATCCCGAGTGAAATCGGGAGCTTTACCCCCTCGAAAATCCCGGAAGGCATTACAAATCTCGGGAAACTGTTCGCTCAAGTAGATACGGTCAGAGATTGGTAAGACACGCATTTAATGGCTAACTTTGCGGTGCTTCCGCTTGTAATGGAGAAGCTTAAAATCACGTTTGCTCCGCGCTTCTCCTTTTTTACCGATGGAAAAGCACTTTGTTCGACACGCGGATGGGAACGGTAAGCAGCTTACTTTAATGAAACTTTTTAATTTCGTTGCAATAAACGGCGTGAAAGAAACAATAACATCGATTCGAGCTAATTTTAATGCGCGTTCTGCGCGAGAAAATATACGGTTATTATTCTCATTTAAACTCTGCAACGATTCATTTGATCGCTAAACTGAAAACTTTATTTAAATAAAAAAAAAGAAGGTAATCGCCGTGTATCGCTAGGCTTCGAGTTAACAGCGATTAACTGCTAAATATGAATGAGCGAACATGACTCAGGCCGAATTATTCACAGCGAACTTTATCCGCATAAATAAGCCCCGACACGCTTAACGACATTATTATTTAAACGCTTCACTCAATAATCCATCCAACGATTAGCGGGGTACTATACATTTTCTCCGAGAGAAAAACGCCAAACCCGATGTATTGATAAACGATATCTTGGCCGTTGTAAAAATGATGATGTAGACTGTCGCGTCGCGAGTAGGGCTGACCGGGCGAATCGAATGCTCCTCCTTCCCTCTTCTCCTTTTTTTTCTCTCCGGCAACTCTCCCTATTCGAATCACGCGAGATACGGCCGATTCGAGCGCGCGATAGGTACATTATCGGACCTCGGCTTGCATGGGCTTTCCTGCCTGCTTTATGGGCCGGAGCCTCGTAATGAGCTGGAACATTTTTTACTGTCATCGATTTGACAGGGTGATTAATCGGAAGAGCTGTACTCGCTTTTATTTCACCGGTAAGCGGCGAGGCCTCTTTTAAAATATACAAGCTCTCGTCCTCGAATTCGTGCGAATAGATTTTTTTTTTTTTTTTTTTTTTTGTGCGTTTCGGCGGCATTGATACTCGTTGTGTGAAATTGTGTGATTTTTTAAACAGATAATCAATCGTTGAAAATTCAATTTCATTGCGGAAACTGGAAATAACTAAACTAAAATAATCTCAGTGATAAAACCCGCGGTCGGCGAGACTTTACAATCCTCAACTCTCTCCGGGCACATATTGCCTTAAAACTTTATCCAAAGCCAATGTCGCGGAGGCACGAAGCAAAATTGAAAAATAAAAAAAAATAAAAAAAAACACTTATTTGGCAAAAAAAAGCAGCGCCAAAGTCGTTATCCCCGTTCCCTCCCCAGCAGGCAAGAACGGGCAAGAAAGCATACGTGATATTCTTCTCCGAGACCCAACCCTTGCTAGATTTACGTAAGACATCTGGCCAGCCCCTGGGGCGAATTGTATAATGCACGGATGACGTGGTTCTTCGGAATTTCCAAGGTGGATCGGTTTAAACGGGCAAATCAATAGCCACCTCCTCCGCTAAATTAAACATCGATCTTCCCCCATCGCGCGCATCGACGCGCACGATATTTGAGGACACACGCGGGAGGCGGAAATTTGTAAACTGTATACGTACCTTGCTTAGGTCCAAAGGATTATCACTTAAGTGAACAACCGCGCCGGGATGCGTCTTCCTCGACCTGTGAACCCACAACACGGTACATTCATTAGCCTGCGTACATTCAACCACTTGACGTATATGCATCCCTATTTGTACGGGAGATGGAGGCGGGAGATTCTCTCTGACAAAATAAAGCATCAATCAACTGGGAAAAGCTGACTGCAAGCTTTGCACATTAGAGCCTTTTATAAAGCTTAATTATACGTCAAACATTCGTCATCATTTATTATATTTCATTCAAATTCTGTTCGTGAAATTAGATGAATACAGCTATACTTTATCAAAAATAGAATGTGCGAAGTAACAGAAGCAGGCAGTGAAACACACTGATATCAAGTTTCAAACAATTGCCTATAGCTGCTTGCAGATCTGACTCATTTAAATAATACTAATAACAGCATAGTATTGCAAACATTCGCACGGCTACCACTCGTAAGTTAGTAAAACAGTTTAAACAAAGCTTTTTCATTGAAACTCTTCAGTCAATAGTTCGGCCTCAGACAGTGATTTTCAGTTAATGCAGGCACACGAGTCTACTCCTAAAAAAAAATCACATTCACACGGAGCCGCTGCACGCTCCTCGTCCGGCGAGGCAGATAAAGTAAAACAAATGAACGTTGCCCTCCGACAACTGGAACATTTTACTCGCGATCACGCTACACTTTTTTTCTATGCCAGCCACTTCGTTCTCTCTCTCTCTCTCTCTTTCTCTCAACTCGCATACTGTTTCGTCAATCGAAACTTGAGTTCTAAAGAGGACTCTGGGAGTGTGTGTTCGGGGAAG
>UCOL01003527.1:0-18496 GCA_900474335.1 Ormyrus nitidulus | reverse complement strand
CGCGCGCGTTTGTGTGTGTGTGTGTGTGTGTGTGTGTGTGACTGTCTCTGTGCACCTTACGGAAAAGAATCGATGGAACATCCTATAAACGCATATAGTAAAATAATGTAGATACAATACCCAGAAACCGATGAAATTTATGGTATTTTATAAGTTTTTATAAGTCTTTTTCAGCCGGCTGTGCCCCGTAGGTCGAGGGCTGTTCCGAATCGGAAGCGATAAGCGCGGCGGCAAAAGAAAAAAGGCGGAAAAGAGGGGGAAAAAGAGAGGAAGAAAGAAGTACCGAACGGCAACGAGGGCAAAATCGAAATGTCAGCGAGCAACGGGGAGGGTGGAAGATTAGTTTGGACTTTGCTCTTTTACGAGCGCTCTATCCTATGCGCGCCCGGCTATACGAGTCGATACCGATCGAATCACATTGCAAAGCATCCTCGCCGGAATATCTTTCTAACATCTACTCCTCCCCCCTGCGCCGGCCAAGATTATCTTAAAAGTTGGTATAACGCACTTGGCTTTTCGCAATGATGACACGTCTGCGTCTGGCTGCAGGAAATTGCTGGGTGGAGGTTGATTGAGGTGTCGCGAGATTTCGCATCGCGCGTCTTTTGTGTCCGTAGAGCGACGAATGGGAGGAGCAGTCACTTCTTTTTTTTTTCTTTTTTTTTTAATATGCGCTATTCATTGGAGAATGTTATTGTTTCGTTAAGCGCGGCTTTTGTACTTGATTTATTAATCAGTACAAGTACCAAGAAAGGTTTTTATTAAAAATTTTTATGAATTTAACATTGGAAGTCAATACTGGGAAATTTTAAGAGCATTAAGCTTGTTTCGAATTCGATGTATAATTCTCATCGGTATTATTTAATTCCAGTGTTGCATGATGAATAATTAACGTCTTTACTGGTTGAATGAATATATAAATATACATAATAACTTTATCAGACGTCATCGTATCTAGAACATAGAGAAAAAAAGAAGAATAAAAATACGAATCCTCGGATAACCGAAAGTCGCTCCAATCAGCTCATAAATAAGCTTAACGGAGCGTGAATTATGAACTCGGCGAATCGTGACCCGAAAGAGGTAAACAAGTTCGTGCCCCGCTCTGGTTCTTTTTCATGTATATCTACGGTAAATCCTGGCTGGCTGTTCAGCGAGCGATCGATCCGAATAAAAAAGTCGAATGATCGCTTTCTTTCCCGCCCGGTTTTCTGCTAACTGCATAATAATTTTTATTAATTACCGTTCTAAGATACTCGTGTATATATACATATTATGGAATGGATGGAGCATCAAGTCGCCCGCGCCAATGATAAATCAGAAATTCCACTCGACGACGAGCCGCCGCAGCTACTTTGTATATAGGTATTGCGGCTGGCGAACGTCGACAGCTAAATTATTTCCTATCGGGGCCAGCGCGCCGTGACTCTCCTACGGTTTGCATTGCTGCTTCCCCCTCTCTCTCTCTCTCTCTCTCTCTCTCTCTCTCTCTCTCTTGCATGCACGCACGTGCCTGTGTAGGTGGAGAAGGGCTTTATTTGAGCAAAGGTGCCTCTAACCTTCTGCCTTGACAAAGGATATTGCCCTGCGACGGTTGCTAAACTGTGCGTTATTCCAATGCTATAACGAGGTGTTTGTCGAATTTCGATTGCTGAATTATTTATTTGTCCGGGGGATAAAATTGCTTACCTACTTTCCCGCGAATGAATTTCATAATATTTGAGGCGCAACTCGGGGTCGATTTGCTTGCGGACGACGCGTGAGAAAGCATTTGCGATTCTGCGCTTTTGCTGGAAAAGTGGGTACAGATAAGGGCTTTCACTTGCGGTTCGACTCTTGTATCTTAAAGCGAGAGTGAAATACGGTGTCTTCCCAGTGACACTTTTATGCGAAATATACGGGATTGTTACGTAAAATCGATACTTGATCTTTCTATTAGAAGAGTGTATACTTTTTGTTTTGCTTGGGTTACGCAGTACCGTGAATTATCCAACTTTTTTCGTTGTCAGCGTTTGAAAAGCAGTTGTATAGCGACTCAATTTGTAATTATTTATTGAATTTAAGTAGACGCGGTCCTTTAACATATTTACGACTATTTTGCCATAGATTGCAAGTAGAAAGCAATCACTTTGAATAAGAGACAAGTTTCTCGAGCGAAAATATTCGTAATTCTGCTTTTCGTAACAAAAAGTTGCATGCAAGCATAATGCATCGCCGGAGAATGTAAGCATTCGATTAGCATCTACTTAACCCTGCATTTTCTTTTTTATACGGAAATTCTAGGTAATTACGCTATGAAGAAAGGGTTGACAAAGTTTTCAAATTCAATTTTGCTTTTCTAATTTGCATTTACATAACTACGTTATGATTAATTATTCCGAGGAATTTTTTTCGTTTGTCTTTCGCTGCTATTAGCATTAAGTAATGCATTCAGAAACAAATAAAACTATTTAATTTAAATGGATAGCAGTAGAATGCACGCTGGAGGAAATGAAACAAAGTAAAGCACATTCTGTAATTAATTAAGAGGATGAAATACGGCCGCGGGCAACTCCTTTACAATGATTTAATCTGTTTCTATTCCATTTAGAATTTTAATAAAGTAAAGTGAACTAAGCCTTGCTGTTTTAATTACATGAAAGATCTCGAAAAAGGGAAAGGAGGAGTGCGGAGCGAAAAATATGATTAAAAAAGTACTATACCGAAATGAATTTAAAGCACGCACTGGTCTTCAATCACGAGGCTCGCGAAATTCACCTGGCCAAAAATTGCCTTTATGGAAAAGTATAAAGAGCCAAGTCGATGCCAAAAAGTCAATGTCTAATAAAAATGAAATACTGTAAAATACAGGAATGAGATGGATTATTATAACAAGCTTGCCTTGGCCTTGAAGCTTTTAAAGCTAATTTAATGGCTTCGAACTTTGCTATGTAACCGACAACCCATACACGAATAATATCATTACAACGGAAGCCGTGGAAGTGCTTAGTTAATTAATTAAATTAATAATTACAATCCAGTTCACTGCATTAAGTTTCCTAATATCGACATGATCCGACGTTGCAGCGAGCGCGAGCTCGCGATAAGCCGAGCCCAATAATTTGATGGATCTAACAGTTAAAGGGGACGCAAGAAATGCAAATTCAGCGAGCATACGCATAACAGCGCATTCCGCATTTTAATAAATCTGAGCGAGTCCTTATGATGCCTATAAAAAAAGGGTGAACATACGCCCGCGGAAGATAGGCGGACCGGCGGCATTTCTTTGTAGTCCCTCCCCCCTCTCTCCGTCGCGAGGTTGCGCGCGTCGTCAGGCAGCCGGTGTTCGTGCGGTCAGCCGATATCGCGCGGGGCCGCGCAGTAAAAAGCGCGCGAATGAAAAAGACGAGAGCCCGGAAGGCGTACGTATGCCGGGGCGGCTCCGCGAAAACTATTTAACGGCGCGATGTCTCGGGGCTAAGGTATATCGTTGCCGTTTGTTAAGTAGACGGCCGCTCGAGCGCCGGGATGTCGAGCCACGGGGGCGAAAAGTTTTTAAGCGCGCGCGAGAGGGGTGTGTACCTTATCGTTCGCATGTAACTGCGGAATATTGCTCGAGCCTCGAACGAGATTAGAGTTTCTGGCGGACTTACCGTATTGCCGGGTATGCTGGGCGAGCCGGTGAAATCAGGGAAGCCGGGCGTGGGCCTGGGCCCGGTCGGCGGATACCCTCCGCCGGGGGTCGGTCTTCCCGTCGGGGGGAATCCCGTAGGCGGCCTCGAGGGCGGTCTTATGGGTGGTCCAGTCGGTGGCCTGGCCGGAGGTCCCGTGGGGAAGGTCGGAGGCGGCCTCGAAGGTGGACCCACCGGTGGAGTCGGAGGTCGTCCTGGCGGTGGGCTTGGAAAGCCGCCTGGCGGTTTACTGTAGTCGTAGCCTTTGGTCGGCTCGGGCGGGAGGTAAGTGTTCCTCCTGGTGCCCGGCGGCAGGTCGCTCAGCACGGCCGTCGTCAAACAGAGCAGCATCAGCTGTTTCGTCGAACAACAACAGTTTTCGTTAAAACCATCTTGCATTCTTTCTATCGAATCGAGATGATAAGGATAAGGGGTAAGGCACTTTATCAGTTGGTCGCGCTGCTTTCGATTTTCGCGGCGGATGAAAGACGGTTTCATGTGTGGCATGTCTGCGTATACATGTATGCGGCGCAGTCGAGCGCCGGTTGTCGCAATTTCTCGAACAATGCCCTGACCTTTCGAGCGATCAGATACGATGCGCGTTTCATATTGCAGTTGGGGGATCGAGGGGAAGGAGAAAGAGAGAGAGAAAGAGAGAACTGGAGGAAGATATAGAAAGAGGAAGAGGCTGTAAGAAAATTGCCGTAATTTCCAGTGGTGCAGGATATGTCGTAGGATATTTTGTCAATATTTCAAATAACGCAAGATGCACGTAAACTGAGGAAAAATCGACAGGAACAATTCGCTCCGGGCTTCATTTTTTCTTATATTATTCCTCGTTGAATTTTCGCTTTTATTGAAAGAACATAATACGACTTTTTGGTATAACGATTCAGTATAAACATATACATTTTAAATTATAATACTCGTGTGTTTTATTGTGAACTTTGTTTATTGACAGATTGAATATTGAAGTTGATAATTATGTTACATCAATGATAATTCCCTTTATTATTTGTTATAAATATTAATGTTTGGTCTAATTAAATCGTAATGAAATTGAAATTGTAGGTTTAAAAAGCGATTTCTATTATGCTGTAATTATTCTTTAATTTAAGGCGCATTTACTGAATACCAATCAATATTTGATCAGTGCTGTATTATTAAAAATCTTCGAAAAGGTTTATCAATTTTTTTAATTATGTCCCTCAAAATGCAGACTGTAAATTTTATTATATTACATTTTACGTTTTATCATTAAACTCATTTAGAAAGCTTTTCAAAATTTAATTAGTAATTTATTAGTTAGTAAAATTTGAATCATTGGTACGAAAACTGAATTAATTAAAAGTTTAACCGAGGCGTAACTCAATCATAAAATTAGCGAACATTCTGTGAGTAAAGTTTCTCTAAGCCAAGCTTATCTTGCCGTACGTTTTAGACAACAATATATTAGAAAATCAAATTAAAGATAATTTGTACGTACAATCCTGCGAACGATCAGCGCCGTTTCTCAATGTATTATCAACGCAAACATAAATTATTCAAATGCAGTTTCAGTACAGCTGGTAACATCAACGTGGCCAATCTCTTCGTGGCGCTTCGTTACGCATCTTCGGCCTAGGCGCGTCGCACCGGAACAATTACATTTACGGCGCTCAGATCTCTTTGACATTTCACCTTATGCGTATCCTGGCATTCTATACCACCTTTTCCGCTTTGATATCGATGAAGTCGCGGCGGCACCGCGCAAAAGCTTCTCGAATCCCATAATTTGCGTCAGTAACCACAGAGAGCTTCAGCGGTTATTCAAATGAATGACGACAGTTTCATTTGTCGCGGTCGTTTGTGAAGAGACGTGTCCGTCTGTATACGTGTGTACGATTACTTTGCTACATAAGCTACTATCGTGGAGCTTTATCGTGTATTGGAATTTTGATGTTCAATTAATACTCTGCCGTTATTTATTGGCTGCAATGTACATTTGATCATTTGAATTTTGGCATAAATTTTTGGATTTTAAATTTATAAAGACGGTCAATTTTTACAAATAATCCGAACTATGATCATTATTTTGAAATACTTTTTAATGTCGATTTAAATATAATTCACTTTATGTTAGAGCGTTGAATATAACTTTCATGAATAAAGCTTTTACTTTATTGGGCAAAAATAATGTCTTTATAAAATGCACGATAGATCGTAATTACATTTTAGGTTCCATATCTTGCCATTAGTTTGCCTTTGTGCAGTCTAATTATTTTTCAATAGGCTAATATTATTATTTAAAGCCTTTAGGTACGTAAAAGTAGTTTAGAAAATAAATTCTTTTTTATATAGCTTTTATAACAAGATATTTAGTTTATTAGTTCGTAGTAAAATAAACAAAAAATTTGATAAACAATATTTTAACGATCAGTAATTCACTTGCATTCATCGAATACTTTGTGTTTTGTCTAATATAGTGTCTTTCTAAAATTTGGAAAACTAAATCGATAATTTTGATGTAAAAATAAAAATATTTCAAAATACATCAGAGGTATAATTAAAAATTGTAGGACTAGTAATTTTTCTTGAGTTTAAAAATTGGATGTAGTTTTTTGTCGTTTTACAAACTTTATTAAAGTAGAACAGGAAAAACGATTAGACTATAATTTAACGATTTTATATTGTCTTTTAAAAAAATAAACAATAGTGAAGTAATTAACGGTAAACGTTTATGTATGAATAAAAATTTGTAATGGAAGAGATACAATTCTTAATTTTCTAAAAATGTTTTTATTTGCATCTAAATGATTTTGATTTGAATCAGAATAACAACAAATTTTCTGCTGAAATTTTACAAAAATCAAAACTATTCTATATATGTGATAATACACGTAAGTGACTTTTAATATGGCTGCAATTCTTCCTTCATGGAACGTCGCGATATTTTTTTATTTCTGTAAAAGTAGATTCCGATGCCGCGCAATAACTTGAATTTCTCGGGTGCACATCTTTATGCGAAGAAAGTTTATTTGAATAGAGATGAAAGAGGTAACGTATTTTCTGATACGTAAATTGAACTTATCCGCACGCGTGTAGGAAAGCGAGAAAAGTAAGAAAAATGCATTTGCAGAGAACTAAATTTTATATAAGTAATAAATACACTTCTGCACGGCGCTTTCTCCCTTGAAAAGGAAAAACTTACGTCCTTTCATTCGATTCTTCGGGCAAAGCGTAAAATGCGATGTATTTTCCGCCTTGTTAATTAAAGCCTTTCAGCTGATTTGTTTCAATAAAACTTCCTAGATCGAAAGCCCTTTGCAAGAAATCAGTTACGCGCTTATATAGTTATACTTATATGCACTTTGCCTGTTTCGCCGAAAAAGAAGACACTATATTATTATCCTTCCTCGCTAACTCTAGTCCACTTTCTCCCTTCGCGACGAAAAGCCTGTACATCTACGCGGTAATTGCGCAACGGTCTCGGAAGCGCGGGAGCCAACAGATGTATCTTCGTGTCCGATGCATCGGAGTGCGATCAGCTTCTGCGCCGCGGCGGCTTTGCTTTATCCTCGAATAGGTAAATGCCAAGGATTCCCGTATCCTGAAACTTCGTCACACGGATACGCGACATAGTTGGTTTGTGAATTAATTAACCGCGGCCGGAAATGTCTGAATTTCTCAAAATCCCAATGACGGCTAAGCCAAGGTAATAATAGCTTGCGCCTTTGTGCGTGGCTGCGGCTGGATGATTAGAGCGAACAACACCGCAAAGATGAAAGCTCAGATATATAGCGTATATGGAGTTTTACTTGAATACGGCGAGCTATTCGGATGACTGTATTTATGCTTTGCTTTCGGTTTCTACGTGCTCGAGTTACGCACGTTGAAATATGAATGTTATTTTGATGAGAGCCTGCGGTTAGCATTTGAAAAGGCTAGGGATGTAAGAAATTTATTTTATTTTAACACCGCGTTACCGCTATTAATACTGCATCCGTCAAACTCTACAACACTCAGATTTTAAATAATGTATTATTTTATTCTAAAAAAAAATGACCGTTTCATTCGAATTCCTCAATTGAATTTCGAGAAGTCGAAAATGACTTTTCGCGTTTCGTGCAATATAACCCGAGAGTCCGAGGAGAGGTGTTGCACACCTGTGCCTTATATACGCCCGCCATTGCCTACCTGCACTGGTGACGCGCCTAGGAACATAACGATGGCTCGTTATCCGTTCGTCGTTTCTCACTCTCCACCCTGTCAATAACGAGGAGTTTTCAAGGCAGAAGCCTTGGTCGCAATCTCCCTGGCTCTCACACCTCTGATTGAACGAGTTCAATAGGCCGTTGGAAGTTTCTCTTCACCTTCACTCTCGTTTGCTTCTGCTTTTTTGGAAAATATGTCCCTGGTTAGAGAGAATTTTCTGATGCACAGTGTATAGTTTCGATTGGCTTGCTTTTCCGACTTTTCGTCGATTTACGATTTATTGCTAAAGCAGCTTGAAACGGGGTCTGGGTCATGTTCCGAAGCCTTTTTTATCACCTTAATTTCGCGGGCAAAAGTTTTTTTTTCTCAAAATTTCGAAAAACTATTTGGCTTCGAGTCGTTTGAGATTCAAGAGTTTTTTTGGATAAATTTTAATTTTTAAAAATTCAAATAACTGAAAACTTAGACTTGCAATAAAGCCTACACGATTGCTTAATTGAATTCAAGCTTCAATGCTGACTATAATTCTTTCTTTTAAAATTGTACTTTCGACAAATCGATCCTTTAGAACGAAGTCCAAATAGTTGAGATTAATTAAAAAATTATCAATGAAATGATGATTTCGCAAGGGGCCAGCGCCCCCTCCCCCCTCGCGAAACGATCGATTTCAACAGAGGAAACGTCGCTCTCCGGCACGGCTCGCCTCTTTAACGCCAGCTCACCCCTCGAAATTTCACATTTCATCGGCTTCCCGGCGAAGCTCGCCTCACGCTCCGTTCACGTTTATCACAGCCCCCACGCAATTAACACCCAAAAGGCTTCGGAAGCTTCACAGAACAGGAAATGAGCGACGAAAAGCCAGATCTGGGAAAACCAGGTCAATCTTCGCGTATAGAAGCGATATAGTGAACAAGTTCACATTCGGCGTACTTGCACTGCTCTCGAGCGTGTCGAGAAATCGGCTGCGTGCGGTTGGACACCACGCGTGTAAAATTATTAAAAGTTTGCCGGCCCGACGGTGTATAAAGTCGCTGGCTGACTGTTCGCCATGCCGACCGGCTGTGTTTATATAGCGTGGGCCTAATAAGATGGTCCTTCGCTTCGCCGTATGCTCGCGGGGGGAGAAAGAGAGGGCAGATCTCCTAGTCGCTGCCGTTGCTGCTGCTCCTCCTCCCTTCTTACTCTCCTTCGCCTTGGCGAACAGCAGCAGCAGCACCGGCAGCAGCCTCCTTCTCTTTGCTCTTTCTCTAGCGCGGTGCGCCAAGAGCCAGCAGAGTGCACATGCACGCTCTGCCTCTTGCTGTATAAGACGTGCCTGGAGTGCGTGGGATCGGTGTGCGCGGACGACGAATCAGATGGGCCTCGAACGTCCTTGAGGAGTGCCGAGAGAAAACAAGTTGGAGGCGAAGACGCTATTAGCTGCGAGGGAGTTTCTGCAAATTCTTATATAGACTGGCTTTCTATAACAAGAGTTGAGAGATCGGAGTATTTATTCGCTGAGGCGTTAATACGATTTAATGTAATTCGTTTCAGAGAGATTCCGAGTTATTGTCCAACTAGAATAAGTTATACTAATTTGTTTAATTTCAATTTTGATTCAAATGCTTTCGATATTAGGTAGACAAGATTAAGTAACATAAAGGTTTCACTCGCACATCGACAACATTTTCAAAGACGTTCTTATAGTGCTCAGAGTACTAGGTAAAACAGATCGACGCCATCGTACAAACTGATGAAAGTTCTCGGTGGTGGTTTGTAATTGACAAGCAAAGAAGGCCCAAGGAGAGTGTTACACAGTCGCAATGTATTACGATTACGAGCGGGTCGTGTCATTACGCGGCACAGCAGTAACTAACCGAAAATTACTTAAAATTGATCCCCGGAGAATGACGACTAATTAGCCGTCATCATTTTCCGCGCTCGTTGCGGAGAGCTGCGGAGCCTCTCGGCTACAAAATCACTGGCGAGAATTGCGCCAGTAGCCATGTAACCAAAAATCGAACGCTCGGCCGAAAAATTCCAGCCTCGACGGGACTCTCTCAAGGAAGTCTTTCTCCTCTCTTTGCACGCCGCGCACCGCCGAGGAGGCTGATCGACGCGCTCTTCGAGCTCGATCGCTCCTCTCAACCTCGTTGTCCCGACCGCGGACAAACGTTTACGTATACGCCTTACGATCGCGTGAGCTCTCGAGCATTTTCTGCTTTTTGAGTAAAGTCCGGGGAAAAATTAAAAGCAAAGCAATATATAACCAATTGTTTGAGACTACATTTTTATCATTTACGTTTGGGATGCAGTGAATTTTCTTTGTGAATTTAAAGCAGAAGAATTGTTATTAAAGTCATTTTCGAATCTGAGCTTTTGAAGAATATTTAAAAGTCTTTATACCTATACGTACCATTGAAATTAATTAATCAAATTTTCATATTCAGACGTAGGAACATGGCATTCCAAGCAAAACGCATCCGCGCAATATTAATGCGTTCTTTCTTCGAGTAACGTCTGCATGCGAAAGTGCGAGTAATACCTAGCAGCGGCGACGTTTCCGAGCTAAACGTAAACAAAGAGCTTTGACGTTGAGCTTGTGCGTCCTTTCCTGCATTATTCCACGACGTGCCCATCGCTCGCTACCATACAAGGCAGTCGAGCAAAAGGCAAATAATACCAAAAGAAGAGCGGATAAAAAGCGAGACTAGTCGATGTCACGAACGCGCACCCGGAACGTAAGCATCCTGGACGTAAAGTCTTGATCAAACGCATCAAAACAGAAGTCGAGAAATCAACCGGGACTCTTGGATGCTTAACAAACGGAAATGGATCCTGACTGCTGCATGTCCGCTGCCTGCCAGAAAGCAAAGGGGCAAGGAAACAAAAAGAACACACGGCGGAGTTCTCTTCCATTCCGTTCGATGCCTCGAAAGTTGCGAAACATATCGTGAAATTGTTGCGTAATGACTTTTTCTATTATTTTTCGTCCGCAGCTTCTATAGGTGGCTGCCCTCGTGAAGAAATAAGACGCTTGAGTTTTCTTTTTCTTTTTTTTTTTTTATTGAACTCTTTCGAAACGACTGCAGTTAGGGTAACACCCGGCGTCTCGTGTAAATATTCGGAGGATGAGAAGAGGAGCGCTACGAAGCGAATACATACGCGAGGCAGATGGAGAGTGTGATAAAGACAAAAGAATCAAATAAGGAAGAGGGCCTGTGCACTGCACCGCCGCCGCCGCCGCCGCGGCAAAATAGCTGCCTCCGAGTGCGGGTGCCTGCTTTCGACGCTCCAAATGAACGAATCTATAGCGGGTGAAAGGACAAAAAGAGGCGCGCAGCTATCCGATGGATAGAAGACCTTTCTATACCGATGCCAATATAACCTATGGGCTCGGAGCACCTCTCGATTCAAAGGAGGCTGTGCAGCAATCACTGCGGCGGGCAATGAGACACGCAAAAAATTTCGAGCCTACACAGAGGCTGGGCCGCTCTCATCAACCTGCGCCAACCCGAGCTCGTTCCCCGACGCCGATAGTTAACGCTGGCGAATGGAGGATTGTAACGAGCGCGTAAGCGCGAGAGAGACTGATAACGGCCACTTTCAAACGCTCACTCTTTCATTCTTAATTTCAGTTCAAGTTATAAACGCGGTTTTAGTTACTCTCAGTTTTTTTTTTTAACTTGGTAATAAATCGCACTTGATACTAATTCGTAATTTAGAATTGTAGGAATGATGAAATTTCGTAAGGTTTGCATCCCGAAATAGAATTTTTGGCGTGGGACTTAAGTGATTCAGCGTCAAATATTGCCTGAAGAAGTGATGAACGTCTACAGCTTCGAAGTACTTCAATCATAACTATTACAAATGCAAAATTAAATTTTAATAATGATGGGAGCCCAATCGACAAGTCAAATGTACGTCTTGTAAGATGTATATAAAAGAATTAATAATACCTTTTATCTACTACGATTTAATATCGTGACATCAAACGAGTTGCGAAGCTGCTATTTGTACAAAAGCAGATCAAGGCAATGATGAGTCACAAACCTCGTTAATACTTTTTTGGCTGCCTTACTTTTGAAATGTAGAAGAAGCGAAAAGTCATTCCACGTCCTTTTTTTTCCTCTGATTTCCATTCTTGTTAGAAACTTTTAATATTTAGTACAACTAATCAAAATAAATTTGACTAAAAAAGAATATATATTTATTCAGTGAAAATTCGAAAGCCATTTTTCACGAATTAATATTATTAAAACTATAAATTGCTTTTATTTAATTTAAATTACTTTATCCTCCGAAGTTTTTTGACCGCTCGGTCGAAATATGAATTTAAAAAAAGGGATAACCGCGATCGCTCCTCGTCATTCCCCAAGAGAAGAAAAAAGTCAGTTTGACACCGCAAGGGGCGCAAAGGCGTTCCCTTTGAACGCTCATCTCTCTCTATGACGTCATTCCACTTGCAGCGCAACTGGGCAATTTCGCCATTGGAAGAAAGCACGTAGACATTTCTAATTAGTTCTCGCGTATCGTGCGAAGTGCCGTGCTCCTGCTGTGTGGGACATCGGCTTGCGAAACTCCACGCATTTTGCGTCGAATTGAAGTTGCGCCGCTGAATATTGCTTCTTTTATATTTCTCTCTTTTTTCTTTCTTTTTTTAAGGATCCCGGTTATCGTGATGGAAAATTGGGTCCCGCGTGCGCAAACGTTCGTTGTAGTGCGCCGTCTGCGAAATTTTCCGAGTTTCATAATGATTTTATAATTGGATGGAAAAATACATTTGAACCATTTCACGGGCTGCTTTAATTTTATTTTTTTCTCATTATGGTGTCTTCGTTAAATTGAAATAAAATGTGATATATGGGGTAAAAAATAATATTAATAATGCGATGTGAAGTTTTTATTTCTGAAAATCTTTTAGCTTTACGTTTTAGAAACAAATCATACATTAAAAGTTGTTAAATTTATAATCTCTAAATAGAGTTATTCATTAACATTAACTCTCTCTGTGTTAGAAAGTTACCTAGTGGTGCTGGCTAAAATAAACTTATTTAACCAGTAGCTAACTTTATTAGCAATAAAATAGCTTTACTTCATCCTTCGGGAAGCTAATAACTTAGTTAATATTTATATAAACACCAATACGATCGTTCGTATAACCTTAGAGTAATATTTCTTTTTACATTTAAGAAAAGACTTATATATAACTAATTTTTTAAAATTCAAGCAGTTTCTGTCGCGACTTTGTCCCTGATTTATTTCGTATTTTTTGAATACACATATTATAATACAATACTGCAAGTGTTAGCTCTATACTCTTTTAGCCACTTCCATGAGAAATATTAGCCAAACCTTTTCAAACCAATTGTTTTAGCTTAGCGTAGTAACTAAATTATTTATATTGATTTATCAATTAAATCACTTGAAATGTCTACCAAGATTGTAAAACAATGAGTCATTCAGATACACTTGAAATTTTTTCAATTTTTCAAACTTATTTCTATGTTATTGTTAAAGTAGTACTTTAAAGGATTGGTATTCAGTTTTTCTGAAATTGGAACTTTTGTATACAAAGAAACAATATGAACTATTACGAAAAACACTATTCAGCTATTCTTTTTACTACTCTAGATACATTCATATGTCAAGGCCCGGATCAATCAAGTGTCATGGAAGACTTTCAAACGTTCATTTTTGGAAGCTCGCGTTATGAAATCCAGTAATAATTATTGATTAATCGGGTCTTGCAGCACTTTTCTACGCGCTCCTTCTCCCAAGTTCGAAAATCCTTGCATTTATTTTTCCCACGTCAAAGACGACAGTTACGCCTCGCCATCGTACCCACCGACACGTCCGCGAAGATCGGATTCTGGGCAAACAATGTTCTGCGTCGACTTGAAATACTTACGTGACTGTAATAACGGCTCCCAGGTAATAAGTCATTAGTATTCGAATCATTCGCAACTCCATTAATACGCCGAGTGTAGCAGATGGAGAAATTTTCTTCAATTTTCTCGCTCTCCCTTTCCGCTTCATTTCTGTGCCTCGAAAGGATCATCCAGGATTCCCGTAGTTGCATAAATGAAGCTCCGGTTTATAATGACTCCATCGAACGGTTTGTCGTTGAACGAGCGCGTATTTGTGCGAGTACGTTCGCTAAATTAATGGAGCTGCCTTGCGATGCATAATCTAATAAAACGTTATGTCTATTAGGCAATGAACCTTTTTTCAAAATTCAATAATTGTCACATCGTGCAAAATGTAGATGAGCTGCTTTGTTTTAGATTACGCATTCGATAATTCTCATTTAGAGTAGCAAAAATAAAGAAGCTTTTCGAAACTGTATATTTATAAACAATATGCATAATTATTCTCTTAAGCTCAAAGTTACAAATTAAATTTTTCATTTAATTAATAATTTAATTAAAATCAAATGAGATTCGTTATCCAATTAAAATTGGTTATGTCTGTAAATTCATTAGTAAAAATATGTTTAATATTATATGAAAATGTAAATGCGCGCATTAAAACAAAAATCTGTTTCCATTTTTAGAAATTTCAATCCTTTCATTCAATTTATTGCTAAAATAAAACAGAAATATAACAATGATTAATTTATTTTTAAATTTTTATTTCCCACGATGTTGTTTGTAAAGGACACACCTATATTTCCGAGTTTATGTTTAGTATTTTGTAATGATCAAAAATATTTTTTTGGTTTTATAATTTGAAATGGTGAATAATACTTTTACATGACTCATTCAAATTTACATCATCTATTTTAGGAATGCATTGTGGTACAATGACAGAGTATAATATCTTACAATATGCAAGGAAAGTTTACTATACTTAATAATCTTCAATTAGTTATAATTAAATTGAAAAATACTACATATTTGTTTTAATATAATCATTTTTTTAACTCCAATTTAATATATATTCTCTTTCTGTAAGAACAATAAGTAATAGTACTATAATCATAGCACTTGATTCATTCACAACGTTTTCTATTTTTATACTTACAATTGCAATTACTTGATCATTTCAGAAATCTAAAATAGATGTCTAATAGTGTTAGGTAGTTATTTCGATGTATCAGTGAAATCAAGTGTCTGAATTAAAATTGCTTCTCTACCACAGATCCACCGTTGGAATGGCTTCCAGTACGGCTTTTCCCTATTACTCGACGGAGTTCGAAATAGTTACCCGATATTTGATTCATGAAAAATGCAAATATCACTATGAAATTCAGTACCAATAATATGTAAAATTATTCTAGACAGAGTTTAAACTTATAATTAACGCTCCATACATAGGTTGTACAAAATAGACCAACTTTATAATTAAATTACTGTAATAAGTTTATATACATAATGTATAATGTGCCGTATTGAAAATAATTAGAGAGTATTTGATTGTACTAACTTCTTAAAAATAAGAAACAAAAGACTATTTCACAAGATAAAAAAGGGATTGACACACGAAATTTTCGGTTAACATCTACACGTCATTGTCAGCGTATACAATCTCAAATAATCGAGACAAGCTCACGAAAGCGAGCCAAAGTAATAGACAGAAAATTTTTCACGAGATTCTCCATTCATTCATAGATGGTTGCAGCGCGGTCGCCTACACGGAGCATTTCATCACTCTCGCCGGCGCGTCTCCGCGTCTATGAGTGCGCTTGGGTACTTTTTGTACTCCTCAGTCGGTTGAGTTTCGCGCTCTCGATAATAGCTGCGCGCGGGCGCATCAAGGCCGCTCGCGAGAGACCGGGAATTTCCTAGTCGATCGCGCGGGAGAAGGAGGACCTTTCGAAAGCGATTTATTCGAAAAGGGAGGCACGCGAGCGCGTGCCGCCTCATTATGTGCCGCGCAATTGTACGATGCGGGGAGCCTTAGGGTCGCCCGTAGCCCCGTCGCCCGTCGCCGGGCAATTCATCACTCGATTGTAAGCCGATTCATCGAGAGCTCTTCTCTCTTATTTTCACGCGCGTCTTGCTTTTTATTGTATGCGCGATGATCCCTCTTTTTCTTTTGCCGAGCGAAGCGAAGCTTCCCCAGACTTCGCTGAGTCATGGATGAGAAGCTCGAGCCGAGCAATACTCTATTTTAAAGTGGAGGCGAGAAATAGTTAAGAAAAAAGGTGTCTGATCTGATTATCCGGCCAATATTCGATCAGTATTTGGACAATATTCGGCCAACAGTAGATCAGTGGTCGGCCAATATTCAACCATTATTCGGCTAAAAAAATTATCGGTCATTATTCAGTCAATAATAAACCAGTGTTCGGCCAATATTTAATTATTATTGAGCTAAAAACATTCGATCATTATTCAGCTAATATTCGGCCAATAATCGACAAAGTATACAGTAGCACGGCCGACCTCAGACTTTTTTCTATACTTACCTTCGGAGCGCGACCGCGCTCCTTGATATTCAACAAAAAAAGTTTAGGATTCAAATTAATAAGCGCCAAAAGATGAAAAACTGAACATTTTCTTTTGTACATAGTAAATAGTTTTTCTTCAAACTAAACATTCATTTAGTATATAATACTCTTAGTATTAAAATTTTTGCTTGACGTAAAACTAGCGTAGATGAATATTCATTAAGCTATATAAACATTTTAATCAACGCATTCAAATATTTTCTTGCAGGCAAATGGTTTAGATCGATCTCATAATTAGCACACAAAACATGTAGCATCAGCAAGTCTGCATTACCCAGTGGAATAGGTAGTATTGAAATTTTCAGAGATTATGACGCAGAAAATGACTTCATAAAGAAACAAAAGACAAAAAGGATTGTACGCTTTTGCGGGCGTAAGGAAAAAAGAATTAATATAACTTCCCTTTGAGAGCATAATCTCGAGTAATAAAAACATACGTGTATAATACGTAGTGTTGAAATTCTTTTACCTAATTGGATCATCAATATGAAAATGTGCGCATTTAAAGGAACAAGATGATGAGTGAGTGTCACTATTTGTTTACAAATTCACTTTGTAATCATTAAACACTTGCGGGAATTAAGATCTCATGTTATACACTCTGAAAGCATTTTTATTGTTTTGTTCAATAGCCTTGCTTTTTACCGAAACACGAATACTTCATCGTCATCGCAATATTCGAGAAAAGCACTTTTCAGAAATGAGGGTGTGAAGCTCGGAAAAAAAAAATAAATTTTCCTCTGAAAGTGCCTGAAGAGTATAAAGTAATGAAAAAAATTGTCGAGACTAAAAACCCTGAATTGAAATTGTATTTTAAAAACTAAATTAAACATATTTTTTAAAAGCTTACCCCGCGGCAGTTGACTAAAAGTCTATAAGCTTTTTCGTCGTTGGATTACTTTGTGTGCTTTGTTACACAAGTATATAATGCTCGAGTGAAGAAACTTTGTATGAAATCTCCCGGTGAATACGTGTATATGAGTATACGTTTTCATTAAAAAAATGCATTGCGAAGCGAGTCGGCTTCAAAGCAGGAAGTTGTTTTTGCAGTCGTAGATTTATAAAAAAATAAGCTACCGCCAGGGAAAGGTTAGCTATCTTTTTAACGACGACGACGCTTTTATTGCCACTTATACTTAATAATTTTCTATTGTCTTTATTAAACTTAATAAAAGTAATAATCATTCTCCACTTAGTTAATGAAATAATTTCTTAAAAATTCTTGAATTGTTTCAATTTCTATAATATCGGGTTAATATCAGTATCTTTAAAATATTGAAATACGAGCCCTGATAAAAGTATGACGATAAAAATTAATGAATTCATTTTAAAACTATACAAGTAAATGAAAATATAACTCTTTAAAAACGTGTAATTACACGTTTTTAAATTTTTAATTAAGTTTAATTGGCTAAAAATCGTGAACGTTTGTATCATGTAGTGTATAAAAATAATCTATATATACCTGCTAATTATTTGCGGCTAAAATTTATTTAAGCTACTTTATTATGCAGTTTCCAGTTTGAATGAATTCTATTAAGCCGACAAAAATTCAAGCTATTTTAATTAAACGATGCGCTTACATTCAGTACAAAAGCAATCCTGAAAGGTCTCTCTCTCTCTCTCTCTCTCTCTCTCTCTATGTGCACGGAATAAAATTGCAAGATCTAAAAGGCAGAATTTAAATAAACGAAAATAATAAAATTACTTAAAGAGCTAAATTATTCTAAAGGTCAAAATGTTGCAGGCATTGCATTTTGAAGAAGGTTACGGCACAAAGTCGGAGCAGGTTGAAGGCTTGGTTCTCGAGTTGTCGTGAAAGCGCTTAAAAGGAGGAGAAAATTTGTTTGAGGTGTGCTGCGCGCTTCTCTGGAGGCAGGGAACTCCTCTCTTCAAGAGATTGTAAGTTTCTGCTCATATATATGTATATATTTTCATGTGCGCCATTGTGTATCTCAATAAAAAAAAAGGAGATCGTTATTAACTTGTATAGGCAACGTAGCACAATCCAATTAGTAGATTTACGCATTAAATATTTTTTTTCTCTGGCACCGTAACAAAAATTTTTATTACTTTTTTCATACTACTTTAACTTACTATTTTTTTCAAAACTTGCAGACATTTAAGGGGGTTATATACTGATTTTTCCCTCCTATAAAATGCCCTGAAAAAAATCTGTATGATTATGGTTTCTTTTGATAATATCTATCAAAAATAT